>JAFNEN010005931.1:0-25000 GCA_019343175.1 Oedothorax gibbosus
CGAGCGAGCAGCGGATTGCCACGCACACGGGCCATTTCGCGCAACCCCTCTTCAAGCACCTTTTCGCCCCGAGCGAGCAGCGGAGTTTCCACGCAAGGGCAACTCGCGCAAACCCTCTCGAGGCACCTTTTTCGGCACCGAGCGGCAGGGGAGTGCCACGCCACCCCACTCGACGCAAACCCTCTTCGAGCACCTTTTCGGCACCGAGCGGCAGCGGAGTTGCACGCACACCAACTCGCGCAAACCCTCGAGCACCTTTCGGCACCGGCGCAGCGGGTTGCCCACGCCACGGCAACTCGCGCAAACCCCTTCGAGGCACCTTGTCGCCCGAGCGGCAGCGGAAGGGGGGCCCAGCACACGCAACTCAAACGCACACCCTCTCGAGCCCCTTTAAATACTCCGTTAACTGGCGACCCCTCGCCCCAATCTCGTTTCTTTGCATTGCACGCAGATCCACCCCGGGAGAGAATAGCCTTCCCTCCGCCCAGACAGAATGCCCGGGGGCAACGCTCTCGACAGACGTAGAAAACCCCGTGAGATTTAACCGGCGACTGTAAGGGCGAGCGGTCATGGGAATGACCTTCCTCGTAAGTCTTATCCGACCCCCAGACAGCGAGGCCCCGGGCAGAACCCGAGGCCGCAATGCGCGTCAAAAAAATTAATGCTCATGTGTTCTGCATTCCACCAATCTCGCACTGGCTTTCGTTTTTTTCATCGCCCGTGAGCCCGGGGACCACGCTTAGAGTTGTCAGAGTTTTGATTCCCGCCCCGTCCCCCAGGGCGTTCATCGTATTGCGTTCAAGAAAAGTTCAGGGAAAAACACTCCCCCTAGGGGAAGCGGCACCGACGAAACCCTTTAAGACTCCATGGTGCGTGCAACCCGGGTTAGCCGGGCACTCCCCTTTTCACGAGAAGGACATCGACTCTACCTCCCTTCAGGAATGGACGCCGAGCGGGTTGCGGAGTTGCCACGGCACGGGAACTCGACGCGACCCCACTCGAGGCATCGCAAAACGCGTTCAAAAACCCATCATCCGAAGTCGCGACTCAAAGTCAGGGGCCGACACCGAAAGTGCGGCGCGCCAGAGCGGGCGCGTCTCTTCAACCTAGCCCCCGTCTCGGGGCAGGGACCTCCCTCTTTCCGTCTCGCGGCCGAATCCCGGTACCCCATAGGTTCGCCTTTTTATATCCGTTCAAAGTGGGACTTTCGCCGCACCCTACTATGCCCGCTCCGGCACCGGTTTCTCGGGCCCCCTTTCCGGGGGGACGGAGACCGAGAATTTTACCTACTTCTCTCGCTCGCGACGAGGTTCGATAATTATCCACCCCTGGGTTTCCCCCGGTCTTGTTACACTTTATTTCCTCTAATTCAAGTTTTTGCATCTTTTCGGCACTTCGGCTGACCCGAAAGCCAAATCGACAGCCATCCGAAAACCCCCAAAAAAAAAAATTTCAATCGGTAATAGCGACGCGGTGTGGACAAGGGCCGGGGCCAATCACCCCGAGTAATGACTCACGCTACTAGAAAAATTTCCTCGTTCATGCGAATTGGCAATCGCCCCCCCCAAACCCCAGCACGAAGATGTTCACCCGGGTTCCCTTCCTGTCGAAAGGAAAAACCCCGATGTTCCTTCAAAGTGCACGCGTTTGGCCCAGGACTCTAAGGCATTACAGACCTGCTATTGCTCTGCCTCGTGCGTAACGCCGCCGTCCCCCTAAGAAGAAACGCCTGACTAGGAAAAGATCCGGCGTCCTTTTGTAGGCCCAAGCCTCGTCCGTTTCAGAATAACCGACAAAACACTACCGACCAGAGCGGCCTCACCACTCCCCCGAAATCAGAAGACTCTTTTCTGTCAATCCCGCCGGTCCCCCCGGCCTGGTAGGGTTTGCTGCTTTTAGTCAAAATTTAACGCAAGCCCCCTTACCCCCGGTGTGACCCTCCGGCAATTCCTTTAAGTTTCAGCTTTGCAACCAACTTCCCCCGAACCCAAAAGCTTTTTGGTTTCCCGGAACTTCCCGGCGTGTCTTTGGGAAAACAGCCGGACCCGGGTGGCATCGTTTATGGTTAGAACTAGGGCGGTATCTGATCGCCTTCGATCCTCTAACTTTCGTTCTTGATTAATGGAAACATTCTTGGCAAATGCTTTCGCAGTAGTTTCGTCTTGCGACGGTCCAAGAATTTCACCTCTAGCGTCGCAATACGAATGCCCCCGTCTGTTCCTCTTAATCATTACCTCGTGTCCCGAAAACCAACAAATAGAACCGAGGTCCTATTCCATTATTCCATGCACCATTGTTCAGGCGTCACGCCTGCTTTGAGCACTCTAATTTATTCAAAGTAAACTTGCCGGTCAACCGAGACAACCGGTGAAGATCATCAAGGGAAACCGGCTGGCTTGTTCAGAACGGGCAGTTACCGCCGTTAGGCGGACCGCCCGACTAGAACTGAGATCCAACTACGAGCTTTTTAACCGCAACAACTTTAATATACGCTATTGGAGCAAGTGTTACCGCGGCTGCTGGCACTTGGCTTGCCCTCCAATTGATAATCGCTAAAGGATTTAGAGTGTACTCATTCCAATTACGGGGTCTCAAAAGAGTCCCGTATCGTTATTTTTCGTCACTACCTCCCCGTTCCGGGAGTGGGTAATTTGCGCGCCTGCTGCCTTCCTTGGATGTGGTAGCCGTTTCTCAGGCTCCCTCTCCGGAATCGAACCCTGATTCCCCGTCACCCGTTACGACCATGGTAGGCGCATAACCTACCATCGACAGTTGATAAGGCAGACACTTGAAGGATACGTCGCCGGGACGAGCCCGTGCGATCAGCCCAAAGTTATACAGAGTCACCACGTTCAACGGACACAAGGCCCGATTGATTTTGGTCTAATAAAAGCGCTCGTTCCCGAAGGTCGGAGCTCTGCTGCATGTATTAGCTCTAGAATTGCCACAGTTATCCAAGTAACTAAGTACGATCCAAGGAACCATAACTGATTTAATGAGCCATTCGCGGTTTCGCCATAATACGGCCTGTACTTAGACATGCATGGCTTAATCTTTGAGACAAGCATATGATTACTGGCAGGATCAACCAGGTATTCTCTCGAACTCTCTCATGTTCCTCCGTTTCAGGAAAAAGCCTTTCCACCATCGAGGGACCCCCACCATCAAAGGGCCCCTGTATTTGATATTGCCCCAGAAATATTGCCATAAAATAAAATACGAAACAACGTCGCACTCTCGGCAGACGGTTCTCGACTCACCACGTCCCGCGCTGCATATTGCAGCGGGGCGAGGAAACAACAAGGGTAGAAAAGGACGACAAGCGAGTAGAGTTGGCCACGCGCACGGCATTCAACTCACACCCACTCGCAGCCCGATGCTACGATCACAATATGCACCATATTCCCACAGAAATAATTTCCGCGATGGAGCGGCACGGCACGGGGGCCGGACCACTCGCAGAGAAGCTGAGACGTGAGGGAAGCAGGCCAGACTAGCAGACACTGTGATCCACCAGCTGAACCCTAGGAGCACAGACACTGTGCCCCATATATAAGGCGCAGAACAGCAACTACTACCAACCCAAAACCAGTTCCGACGTTCCCCCTCCGCTTTCTCGTCGGCGCGTTTCCCCCACTACGGGAGGAAAAAAAAAAACCTCTGACCTACAACCTGCTTTAGCCGAACGGGTGACGAGAGGTGGTCCGTTTGCCGTACTTTGTACTTTGAAACTCGTTCGGACTTAGAAAAAAGTCGGGACTCTGAAATTCGTTCGGACTCTGACATATTTTTTGAAATTTTCGTTGGTTTGTTTTGACAACTTATGAACGTAAAAAGCAAACTTTCACATTAAAAAACACTTTTTTCTACATTCAAATTACTCAATTAAGAAATAAATAATGCAAAGAACATTTGTTGACTGCTTTTTATTATTTAAGTGTCGTAATTATTTAATTAAATCCACTTTAGAAACGGTCGTTACGGCCACTGCAAGAGTTGGGTTTGTTTTGAAAACTTTCGAGCGTAAAACGCAAACTATCACAATTAAATACAATTATTTCTACATTCAAATTACTCAATTAAGAAATAAAATAATTCAAAGAACATTTGTTGACTGCTTTTTCTTATTTAATTTTCGGAATTATTAATGAAAACTTACATTACAAACTTGCATTACGGCCTCGGACAGAGTGCGGTTTGTTTTGACAACTTATGAACGTAAAAAGCAAACTTTCACATTAAAAAACACTTTTTTCTACATTCAAATTACTCAATTAAGAAATAAAATAATGCAAAGAACATTTGTTGACTGCTTTTTATTATTTAAGTGTCGTAATTATTTAATTAAATCCACTTTAGAAACGGTCGTTACGGCCACTGCAAGAGTTGGGTTTGTTTTGAAAACTTTCGAGCGTAAAACGCAAACTATCACAATTAAATACAATTATTTCTACATTCAAATTACTCAATTAAGAAATAAAATAATTCAAAGAACATTTGTTGACTGCTTTTTCTTATTTAATTTTCGGAATTATTAATGAAAACTTACATTACAAACTTGCATTACGGCCTCGGACAGAGTGCGGTTTGTTTTGACAACTTATGAACGTAAAAAGCAAACTTTCACATTAAAAAACACTTTTTTCTACATTCAAATTACTCAATTAAGAAATAAAATAATGCAAAGAACATTTGTTGACTGCTTTTTATTATTTAAGTGTCGTAATTATTTAATTAAATCCACTTTAGAAACGGTCGTTACGGCCACTGCAAGAGTTGGGTTTGTTTTGAAATCTTTCGAGCGTAAAACGCCAACTATCACAATTAAATACAATTATTTCTACATTCAAATTACTCAATTAAGAAATAAAATAATTCAAAGAACATTTGTTGACTGCTTTTTCTTATTTAATTTTCGGAATTATTAATGAAAACTTACATTACAAACTTGCATTACGGCCTCGGACAGAGTGCGGTTTGTTTTGACAACTTATGAACGTAAAAAGCAAACTTTCACATTAAAAAACACTTTTTTCTACATTCAAATTACTCAATTAAGAAATAAAATAATGCAAAGAACATTTGTTGACTGCTTTTTATTATTTAAGTGTCGTAATTATTTAATTAAATCCACTTTAGAAACGGTCGTTACGGCCACTGCAAGAGTTGGGTTTGTTTTGAAATCTTTCGAGCGTAAAACGCCAACTATCACAATTAAATACAATTATTTCTACATTCAAATTACTCAATTAAGAAATAAAATAATTCAAAGAACATTTGTTGACTGCTTTTTCTTATTTAATTTTCGGAATTATTAATGAAAACTTACATTACAAACTTGCATTACGGCCTCGGACAGAGTGCGGTTTGTTTGCAAACTTACGAACATGAAAAGCAAACTTTCACCATTAAAAACAATTTTTTCTACATTCAAATTACTCAATTAAGAAATAAAATAAAGCAAGAAACACTTGTTGACTGCTTTTTATTATTTAAGTGTCGTAATTATTAAATTAAATCCACTTTAGAAACGGTCGTTACGGCCACTGCAAGAGTTGTGTTTGTTTTGGAAACTTACGAAGATAAAAAGCAAACTTTCACATTTAAAAACAATTTTTTCTACATTCAAATTACTCAATTAAGAAATAAAATAATTCAAAGAACACTTGTTGACACTTTTGACACATTTAATTGACAGAAAAACTATGTTTGAATTCGATTCAAAATGAACGTTACGGTCTCGCCAAATGCAGGGATGCATTTAAAACATTTATGCAAGTAAACTCTTATATGTTTCGAATATGATTGTTTCATGATTAATTTAGTATACCCTTGCATAGAGGTTTCCAAAAATGTATTACAGTGCCAATATCACTCATTCATTTCATTACCACACTTGAAAAGCATTTATATGTGTCGACATTTGGACAACACAGCATTGAATGCTATCTTGAAGATTAAAACTTTACTGGTCTATTTCACTACTATTTTGTCATTGTTTTCAGGTTCTAGGGACAAAGATCTTTCTTTTGATGTATGACACTCCCAATTTAAGTGTGTATTTGAGCTACCAGCTGAAATTTCAGTTTTTATTTATCGACCCATGCTGAACCCTTAAAAAAGCACAAATTCACATCTCTGGGCCTGTTTGCTGTTTTAAATTTCTGTTTTTTGGCTTGCACACATGCACCTTGACCAGACACAACTTTTAAGACCCCCCATGGCACAGGTGTATGCATATTTTAAAATCCAGGCCTGTTTATGTGTCAAATTCAACCGCAGACGGGGTTCGCCATGTTAAAACACACATCTGGACCCAAATCTGTTTGGGGGCATATTTTGTGAAAACCCTTGGCGGTTTCAGTTTCTCCTCTCGAATACCTTTGTTTTGATATATGACACTCCCAAATTAAGTGTGTATTTGAGCTACCAGCTGAAATTTCAGTTTTTATTTATCGACCCATGCTGAGCCCTTTAAAAAGCAAAAATTCACATCTCTGGGCCTGTTTGCTGTTTTAAATTTCTGTTTTTTGCTGTGCACACATGCACCTTGCCCAGACACAACTTTTAAGACCCCCCATGGCACAGGTGTATGCATATTTTAAAATCCAGGCCTGTTTATGTGTCAAATTCAACCGCAGACGGGGTTCGCCATGTTAAAACACACATCTGGACCCAAATCTGTTTGGGGGCATATTTTGTGAAAACCCTTGGCGGTTTCAGTTTCTCCTCTCGAATACCTTTGTTTTGATATATGACACTCCCAAATTAAGTGTGTATTTGAGCTACCAGCTGAAATTTCAGTTTTTATTTATCGACCCATGCTGAACCTTTAAAAAGCACAAATTCACATCTCTGGGCCTGTTTGCTGTTTTAAATTTCTGTTTTTTGCCTTGCACACATGCACCTTGCCCAGACACAACTTTTAAGACCCCCCATGGCACAGGTGTATGCATATTTTTAAATCCAGGCCTGTTTATGTGTCAATTCAACCGCAGACGGGTTCGCCATGTTAAAACACACATCTGGACCCAAATCTGTTTGGGGGCATATTTTGTGAAAACCCTTGGCGGTTTCAGTTTCTCCTCTCGAATACCTTGTTTTGATATATGACACTCCCAAATTAAGTGTGTATTTGAGCTACCAGCTGAAATTTCAGTTTTTATTTATCGACCCATGCTGAGCCCTTTAAAAAGCAAAAATTCACATCTCTGGGCCTGTTTGCTGTTTTAAATTTCTGTTTTTTTGCTGTGCACACATGCACCTTGCCCAGACACAACTTTTAAGACCCCCCATGGCACAGGTGTATGCATATTTTAAAATCCAGGCCTGTTTATGTGTCAAATTCACCGCAGACGGGTTCGCCATGTTAAAACACACATCTGGACCCAAATCTGTTTGGGGGCATATTTTGTGAAAACCCTTGGCGGTTTCAGTTTCTCCTCTCGAATACCTTTGTTTTGATATATGACACTCCCAAATTAGTGTGTATTTGAGCTACCAGCTGAAATTTCAGTTTTTATTTATCGACCCATGCTGAACCCTTTAAAAAGCACAAATTCACATCTCTGGGCCTGTTTGCTGTTTTAAATTTCTGTTTTTTGCCTTGCACACATGCACCTTGCCCAGACACAACTTTTAAGACCCCCATGGCACAGGTGTATGCATATTTTAAAATCCAGGCCTGTTTTATGTTCAAATTCAACCGCAGACGGGGTTCGCCATGTTAAAACACCATCTGGACCCAAATCTGTTTGGGGCATATTTTGTGAAAACCCTTTGCGGTTTCAGTTTCTCCTCTCGAATACCTTTGTTTTGATATATGACACTCCCAATTAAGTGTGTATTTGAGCTACCAGCTGAAATTTCATTTTTATTTATCGACCCATGCTGACCTTAAAAAGCACAAATTCACATCTTGGGCCTGTTTGCTGTTTTAAATTCTGTTTTTGCTTGCACCATGCACCTTGCCAACACAACTTTTAAGACCCCCATGGCACAGGTGTATGCATATTTTAAAATCAGGCTTTTATGTGTCAAATTCACCGCAGACGGTTCGCCATGTTAAAACACACATCTGGACCCAAATCTGTTTGGGGCATATTTTGTGAAAACCCTTGGCGTTTCAGTTTCCCTCGAATACCTTTGATTTTGATATATGACACTCCCAAATTAAGTGTTATTTGATGCTACAGCTGAAATTTCAGTTTTATTTATCGACCCATGCTGAGCCCTTTAAAAAAAAATTACATCTCTGGCTGTTGCTGTTAAATTTCTGTTTTTTGCTGTGCACACATCACCTTGCCCAGACACAACTTTAAGAGCCCATGGCACAGGTGTATGCTATTTTAAAATCCAGCCTGTTTATGTTCAATTCAACGCAACGGGTTCGCCATGTTAAAACACACATCTGGACCCAATCTGTTTGGGCATATTTTGTGAAAACCCTTGCGTTTCAGTTTACTCTTCGAATACTTTGTTTTGATATTGACCTCCAATTTAAGTGTGTATTTGAGCTCACAGCTGAAACTTTCATCTTATTTATCGACCCATGCTGAACCCTTAAAAAGCACAAATCACATCTCGGCCTGTTTCTGTTTTAAATTTCTGTTTTTGCTTGCACACATGCACCTTGCAGACACAACTTTTAGGCCCCCCATTTGGCACAGTGTAGCATATTTTAAATCCGGCCTGTTTATGTGTCAAATTCAACCGCAGACGGGGTTCGCCATGTTAAAACACACATCTGGACCCAAATCTGTTTGGGGGCATATTTTGTGAAAACCCTTGGCGGTTTCAGTTTCTCCTCTCGAATACCTTTGTTTTGATATATGACACTCCCAAATTAAGTGTGTATTTGAGCTACCAGCTGAAATTTCAGTTTTTATTTATCGACCCATGCTGAGCCCTTAAAAAGCACAAATTCACATCTCTGGGCCTGTTTGCTGTTTAAATTTCTGTTTTTTGGCTTGCACACATGCACCTTGACCAGACACAACTTTTAAGACCCCCATGGCACAGGTGTATGCATATTTTAAAATCCAGGCTGTTTATGTGTCAAATTCAACCGCAGACGGGTTCGCCATGTTAAAACACACATCTGGACCCAAATCTGTTTGGGGGCATATTTTGTGAAACCCTTGGCGGTTTCAGTTTCTCCTCTCGAATACCTTTGTTTTGATATATGACACTCCCAAATTAAGTGTGTATTTGAGCTACCAGCTGAAATTTCAGTTTTTATTTATCGACCCATGCTGAGCCCTTTAAAAAGCAAAATTCACATCTCTGGGCCTGTTTGCTGTTTTAAATTTCTGTTTTTTGCTGTGCACACATGCACCTTGCCCAGACACAACTTTTAAGACCCCCCATGGCACAGGTGTATGCATATTTAAAATCCAGGCCTGTTTATGTGTCAAATTCAACCGCAGACGGGTTCGCCATGTTAAAACACACATCTGGACCCAAATCTGTTTGGGGCATATTTTGTGAAAACCCTTGGCGGTTTCAGTTTCTCCTCTCGAATACCTTTGTTTGATATATGACACTCCCAATTTAAGTGTGTATTTGAGCTACCAGCTGAAATTTCAGTTTTTATTATCGACCCATGCTGAACCCTTAAAAAAGCACAAATTCACATCTCTGGCCTGTTTGCTGTTTTAAATTTCTGTTTTTTGGCTTGCACACATGCACCTTGACCAGACACAACTTTTAAGACCCCCCATGGCACAGGTGTATGCATATTTTAAAATCCAGGCCTGTTTATGTGTCAAATTCAACGCAGACGGGGTTCGCCATGTTAAAACACACATCTGGACCCAAATCTGTTTGGGGCATATTTTGTGAAACCCTTGGCGGTTTCAGTTTCTCCTCTCGAATACTTTGTTTTGATATATGACACTCCCAAATTAGTGTGTATTTGAGCTACCAGCTGAATTTCAGTTTTTATTTATCGACCATGCTGAGCCCTTTAAAAAGCAAAATTCACATCTCTGGGCCTGTTTGCTGTTTTAAATTTCTGTTTTTTGCTGTGCACACAGCACCTTGCCCAGACACAACTTTAGACCCCCCATGGCACAGGTGTATCTATTTAAAATCCAGGCCTGTTTATGTGTCAAATTCAACCGCAGACGGGTTCGCCATGTTAAACACACATCTGGACCCAAATCTGTTTGGGGGCTATTTTGTGAAAACCCTTGGCGGTTTCAGTTTCTCCTCTCGAATACCTTTGTTTTGATATATGACACTCCCAATTTAAGTGTGTATTTGAGCTACCAGCTGAAATTTCAGTTTTTTATTTATCGACCCATGCTGAACCCTTAAAAAGCACAAATTCACATCTCTGGGCCTGTTTGCTGTTTTAAATTTCTGTTTTTTTGGCTTGCACACATGCACCTTGACCAGACACAACTTTTTAAGACCCCCCATGGCACAGGTGTATGCATATTTTAAAATCCAGGCCTGTTTATGTGTCAAATTCAACCGCAGACGGGGTTTCGCCATGTTAAAACACACATCTGGACCCAAATCTGTTGGGGGCATATTTTGTGAAAACCCTTGGCGGTTTCAGTTTCTCCTCTCGAATACCTTTGTTTTGATATATGACACTCCCAAATTAAGTGTGTATTTGAGCTACCAGCTGAAATTTCAGTTTTTATTTATCGACCCATGCTGAGCCCTTTAAAAAGCAAAAATTCACATCTCTGGGCCTGTTTGCTGTTTTAAATTTCTGTTTTTTGCTGTGCACACATGCACCTTGCCCAGACACAACTTTTAAGACCCCCCATGGCACAGGTGTATGCATATTTTAAAATCCAGGCCTGTTTATGTGTCAAATTCAACCGCAGACGGGGTTCGCCATGTTAAAACACACATCTGGACCCAAATCTGTTTGGGGGCATATTTTGTGAAAACCCTTGGCGGTTTCAGTTTCTCCTCTCGAATACCTTTGTTTTGATATATGACACTCCCAATTTAAGTGTGTATTTGAGCTACCAGCTGAAATTTCAGTTTTTATTTATCGACCCATGCTGAACCCTTAAAAAGCACAAATTCACATCTCTGGGCCTGTTTGCTGTTTTAAATTTCTGTTTTTTGGCTTGCACACATGCACCTTGACCAGACACAACTTTTAAGACCCCCATGGCACAGGTGTATGCATATTTTAAAATCCAGGCCTGTTTATGTGTCAAATTCAACCGCAGACGGGGTTCGCCATGTTAAAACACACATCTGGACCCAAATCTGTTTGGGGGCATATTTTGTGAAAACCCTTGGCGGTTTCAGTTTTCTCCTCTCGAATACCTTTGTTTTGATATATGACACTCCCAAATTAAGTGTGTATTTGAGCTACCAGCTGAAATTTCAGTTTTTATTTATCGACCCATGCTGAGCCCTTTAAAAAGCAAAAATTCACATCTCTGGGCCTGTTTGCTGTTTTAAATTTCTGTTTTTTGCTGTGCACACATGCACCTTGCCCAGACACAACTTTTAAGACCCCCATGGCACAGGTGTATGCATATTTTAAAATCCAGGCCTGTTTATGTGTCAAATTCAACCGCAGACGGGGCTCGCCATGTTAAAACACATATCTGGACCCAAATCTGTTTGGGGGCATATTTTGTGAAAACCCTGGGTGTTATCAGTTTCTCCTCTCGAATACCTTTGTTTTGATATATGAAAGTTCCAATTTAAGTGTGTATTTAAGCTATTTAAGCTATAAAATTTGAAATTGGGGCAGTTTGTTTACGTTTCATTAACAGCGCAAGAATGTATTAAAATCGAGTTTATTTCAACAATATCATGAATAAAACGAACAAAATTAGCTTGCAAGTGTGTAACGTATATTTTTATTTCTTAATTGAGTGTTTTATATTCAGAAAAAAACATTTTTAAATAAGAAAGTTTGCTTTTTATAATCACACAAAGTTTACATAACAAACCGCCGAGGCCGTACCGATCGCTTCTAAAGTACATTTAATTTGATAATTTCGACAATTAAACAATAAAAAGCAGTCAACAAATGTTCTTTGAATTATTTTATTTCTTAATTGGGTAATTTGTTTGTCGAAAAAATTGTTTTTAAATGTGAAAGTTTGCTTTTTATCTTCGTAAGTTTCCAAAACAAACACAACTCTTGCAGTGGCCGTAACGACCGTTTCTAAAGTGGATTTAATTTAATAATTACGACACTTAAATAATAAAAAGCAGTCAACAAGTGTTCTTTGCTTTATTTTATTTCTTAATTGAGTAATTTGAATGTAGAAAAAATTGTTTTTAATGGTGAAAGTTTGCTTTTCATGTTCGTAAGTTTTCAAACAAACCGCACTCTGTCCGAGGCCCGTAATGCAAGTTTGTAATGTAAGTTTTCATTAATAATTCCGAAAATTAAATAAGAAAAAGCAGTCAAAAAATGTTCTTTGAATTATTTTATTTCTTAATTGAGTAATTTGAATGTAGAAAAAATTGTATTTAATTGTGATAGTTTGCGTTTTACGCTCGAAAGTTTTCAAAACAAACACAACTCTTGCAGTGGCCGTAACGACCGTTTCTAAAGTGGATTTAATTTAATAATTACGACACTTAAATAATAAAAAGCAGTCAACAAGTGTTCTTTGCTTTATTTTATTTCTTAATTGAGTAATTTGAATGTAGAAAAAATTGTTTTTAATGGTGAAAGTTTGCTTTTCATGTTCGTAAGTTTTCAAACAAACCGCACTCTGTCCGAGGCCGTAATGCAAGTTTGTAATGTAAGTTTTCATTAATAATTCCGAAAATTAAATAAGAAAAAGCAGTCAACAAATGTTCTTTGAATTATTTTATTTCTTAATTGAGTAATTTGAATGTAGAAATAATTGTATTTAATTGTGATAGTTTGCGTTTTACGCTCGAAAGTTTTCAAAACAAACCCAACTCTTGCAGTGGCCGTAATGACCGTTTCTAAAGTGGTTTTAATTTAATAATTACGACACTTAAATAATAAAAAGCAGTCAACAAATGTTCTTTGAATTATTTTATTGTTTAATTGTCGAAATTATCAAATTAAATGTACTTTAGAAGCGATCGGTACGGCCTCGGCGGTTTGTTATGTAAACTTTGTGTGATTATAAAAAGCAAACTTTCTTATTTAAAAATGTTTTTTTCTGAATATAAAACACTCAATTAAGAAATAAAAATATACGTTACACACTTGCAAGCTAATTTTGTTCGTTTTATTCATTATATTGTTGAAATAAACTCGATTTTAATACATTCTTGCGCTGTTAATGAAACGTAAACAAACTGCCCCAATTTCAAATTTTATAGCTTAAATAGCTTAAATACACACTTAAATTGGAACTTTCATATATCAAAACAAAGGTATTCGAGAGGAGAAACTGATAACACCCAGGGTTTTCACAAAATATGCCCCAAACAGATTTGGGTCCAGATATGTGTTTTAACATGGCGAGCCCCGTCTGCGGTCCAATTTGACACATAAACAGGCCTGGATTTAAAATATGCATACACCTGTGCCATGGGGGGTCTTAAAAGTTGTGTCTGGGCAAGGTGCATGTGTGCACAGCAAAAAACAGAAATTTAAAACAGCAAACAGGCCCAGAGATGTGAATTTTTGCTTTTTAAAGGGCTCAGCATGGGTCGATAAATAAAAACTGAAATTTCAGCTGGTAGCTCAAATACACACTTAATTTGGGAGTGTCATATATCAAAACAAAGGTATTCGAGAGGAGAAACTGAAACCGCCAAGGGTTTTCACAAAATATGCCCCCAAACAGATTTGGGTCCAGATGTGTGTTTTAACATGGCGAACCCCGTCTGCGGTTGAATTTGACACATAAACAGGCCTGGATTTTAAAATATGCATACACCTGTGCCATGGGGGGTCTTAAAAGTTGTGTCTGGGCAAGGTGCATGTGTGCACAGCAAAAAACAGAAATTTAAAACAGCAAACAGGCCCAGAGATGTGAATTTTTGCTTTTTAAAGGGCTCAGCATGGGTCGATAAATAAAAACTGAAATTTCAGCTGGTAGCTCAAATACACACTTAATTTGGGAGTGTCATATATCAAAACAAAGGTATTCGAGAGGAGAAACTGAAACCGCCAAGGGTTTTCACAAAATATGCCCCCAAACAGATTTGGGTCCAGATGTGTGTTTTAACATGGCGAACCCCGTCTGCGGTTGAATTTGACACATAAACAGGCCTGGATTTTAAAATATGCATACACCTGTGCCATGGGGGGTCTTAAAAGTTGTGTCTGGTCAAGGTGCATGTGTGCAAGCCAAAAAACAGAAATTTAAAACAGCAAACAGGCCCAGAGATGTGAATTTGTGCTTTTTTAAGGGTTCAGCATGGGTCGATAAATAAAAACTGAAATTTCAGCTGGTAGCTCAAATACACACTTAAATTGGGAGTGTCATATATCAAAACAAAGGTATTCGAGAGGAGAAACTGAAACCGCCAAGGGTTTTCACAAAATATGCCCCCAAACAGATTTGGGTCCAGATGTGTGTTTTAACATGGCGAACCCCGTCTGCGGTTGAATTTGACACATAAACAGGCCTGGATTTTAAAATATGCATACACCTGTGCCATGGGGGGTCTTAAAAGTTGTGTCTGGGCAAGGTGCATGTGTGCACAGCAAAAAAGAAATTTAAAACAGCAAACAGGCCCAGAGATGTGAATTTTTGCTTTTTAAAGGGCTCAGCATGGGTCGATAAATAAAAACTGAAATTTCAGCTGGTAGCTCAAATACACACTTAATTTGGGAGTGTCATATATCAAAACAAAGGTATTCGAGAGGAGAAACTGAAACCGCCAAGGGTTTTCACAAAATATGCCCCCAAACAGATTTGGGTCCAGATGTGTGTTTTAACATGGCGAACCCCGTCTGCGGTTGAATTTGACACATAAACAGGCCTGGATTTTAAAATATGCATACACCTGTGCCATGGGGGGTCTTAAAAGTTGTGTCTGGTCAAGGTGCATGTGTGCAAGCCAAAAAACAGAAATTTAAAACAGCAAACAGGCCCAGAGATGTGAATTTGTGCTTTTTTAAGGGTTCAGCATGGGTCGATAAATAAAAACTGAAATTTCAGCTGGTAGCTCAAATACACACTTAAATTGGGAGTGTCATATATCAAAACAAAGGTATTCGAGAGGAGAAACTGAAACCGCCAAGGGTTTTCACAAAATATGCCCCAAACAGATTTGGGTCCAGATGTGTGTTTTAACATGGCGAACCCCGTCTGCGGTTGAATTTGACACATAACAGCCTGGATTTTAAATATGCATACACCTGTGCCATGGGGGTCTTAAAAGTTGTGTCTGCAAGGTGCATGTGTGCAAGCAAAACAGAAATTTAAAACAGCAACAGGCCCAGAGATGTGAATTTTGCTTTTTTAAGGGTCAGCATGGGTCGATAAATAAAACTGAATTTCAGCTGTAGCTCAAATACACACTAATTGGGAGTGTCATATATCAAACAAAGTATTCGAGAGGAGAACTGAACCGCCAAGGGTTTCACAAAATATGCCCCAAACAGATTTGGTCCAGATGTGTGTTTTAACATGGCGAACCCCGTCTGCGGTTGAATTTGACACATAAACAGCCTGGATTTAAATATGCATACACCTGTGCCATGGGGGTCTTAAAAGTTGTTCTGGCAAGTGCATTTGCACAGCAAAAACAGAAATTTAAAACAGCAAACAGGCCAGAGATGTGAATTTTGCTTTTTAAAGGCTCAGCATGGGTCGTAAATAAACTGAAATTTCAGCTGGTAGCTCAAATACACACTTAATTGATGTCATATATCAAAACAAGGTATTCGAGAGAAAACTGAAACCGCAAGGGTTTTCACAAAATATCCCCAAACAGATTGGTCCAGATGTGTTTTTAACATGGCGAACCCGTCTGCGGTGATTTGACACATAACAGCCTGGATTTTAAAATGCATACACCTGTGCCATGGGGGTCTAAAGTTGTGTCTGTCAAGGTCATGTGTCAGCAAAAACGAAATTAAAACAGAAAGCCAGAGATGTGAATTGTGTTTTAAGGTTCACAGGGTCGATAAATAAAAATGAATTCAGTGTAGTCAAAACCACTTAAATTGGAGTGTCAATATCAACAAGGATTCGGAGGAATGAACCCCAGGTTCACAAATTGCCCCAACAGATTTGGGCCGATGTGTTAACATGGCGAACCTCTGCGTGAATTGAACATAAACAGCCTGGATTTAATATGCTACACCGTGCATGGGGGCTTAAAGTTGTGTCTGGCAAGGTCTGTGGCAGCAAAACAAATTTAAAACGCAACAGCCCAGAATGTGAATTTTGCTTTAAGGCTCAGTGGTCGATAAATAAAACTGAAATTCGTGGTACTCAACACACTATTGGGTTCATATATCAAACAAGGATCGAAGAGAAATGAAACGCCAAGGGTTTTCACAAAATATGCCCCCAAACAGATTTGGGTCCAGATGTGTGTTTTAACATGGCGAACCCCGTCTGCGGTTGAATTTGACACATAAACAGGCCTGGATTTTAAAATATGCATACACCTGTGCCATGGGGGGTCTTAAAAGTTGTGTCTGGTCAAGGTGCATGTGTGCACAGCAAAAAACAGAAATTTAAAACAGCAAACAGGCCCAGAGATGTGAATTTTTGCTTTTTAAAGGGCTCAGCATGGGTCGATAAATAAAAACTGAAATTTCAGCTGGTAGCTCAAATACACACTTAATTTGGGAGTGTCATATATCAAAACAAAGGTATTCGAGAGGAGAAACTGAAACCGCCAAGGGTTTTCACAAAATATGCCCCCAAACAGATTTGGGTCCAGATGTGTGTTTTAACATGGCGAACCCCGTCTGCGGTTGAATTTGACACATAAACAGGCCTGGATTTTAAAATATGCATACACCTGTGCCATGGGGGGTCTTAAAAGTTGTGTCTGGGCAAGGTGCATGTGTGCAAGCCAAAAAACAGAAATTTAAAACAGCAAACAGGCCCAGAGATGTGAATTTGTGCTTTTTAAAGGGTTCAGCATGGGTCGATAAATAAAAACTGAAATTTCAGCTGGTAGCTTAAATACACACTTAAATTGGGAGTGTCATATATCAAAACAAAGGTATTCGAGAGGAGATACTGAAACCGCCAAGGGTTTTCACAAAATATGCCCCCAAACAGATTTGGGTCCAGATGTGTGTTTTAACATGGCGAACCCCGTCTGCGGTTGAATTTGACACATAAACAGGCCTGGATTTAAAAATATGCATACACCTGTGCCATGGGGGTCTTAAAAGTTGTGTCTGGGCAAGGTGCATGTGTGCAAGGCAAAAAACAGAAATTTAAAACAGCAAACAGGCCCAGAGATGTGAATTTGTGCTTTTTAAAGGGTTCAGCATGGGTCGATAAATAAAAACTGAAATTTCAGCTGGTAGCTCAAATACACACTTAATTTGGGAGTGTCATATATCAAAACAAAGGTATTCGAGAGGAGAAACTGAAACCGCCAAGGGTTTTCACAAAATATGCCCCCAAACAGATTTGGGTCCAGATGTGTGTTTTAACATGGCGAACCCCGTCTGCGGTTGAATTTGACACATAAACAGGCCTGGATTTTAAAATATGCATACACCTGTGCCATGGGGGGTCTTAAAAGTTGTGTCTGGGCAAGGTGCATGTGTGCACAGCAAAAAACAGAAATTTAAAACAGCAAACAGGCCCAGAGATGTGAATTTTTGCTTTTTAAAGGGCTCAGCATGGGTCGATAAATAAAAACTGAAATTTCAGCTGGTAGCTCAAATACACACTTAATTTGGGAGTGTCATATATCAAAACAAAGGTATTCGAGAGGAGAAACTGAAACCGCCAAGGGTTTTCACAAAATATGCCCCCAAACAGATTTGGGTCCAGATGTGTGTGTTTTAACATGGCGAACCCCGTCTGCGGTTGAATTTGACACATAAACAGGCCTGGATTTTAAAATATGCATACACCTGTGCCATGGGGGGTCTTAAAAGTTGTGTCTGGTCAAGGTGCATGTGTGCAAGCCAAAAAACAGAAATTTAAAACAGCAAACAGGCCCAGAGATGTGAATTTGTGCTTTTTTAAGGGTTTCAGCATGGGTCGATAAATAAAAACTGAAATTTCAGCTGGTAGCTCAAATACACACTTAAATTGGGAGTGTCATACATCAAAAGAAAGATCTTTGTCCCTAGAACCTGAAAACAATGACAAAATAGTAGTGAAATAGACCAGTAAAGTTTTAATCTTCAAGATAGCATTCAATGCTGTGTTGTCCAAATGTCGACACATATAAATGCTTTTCAAGTGTGGTAATGAAATGAATGAGTGATATTGGCACTGTAATACATTTTTGGAAACCTCTATGCAAGGGGTATACTAAATTAATCATGAAACAATCATATTCGAAACATATAAGAGTTTACTTGCATAAATGTTTTAAATGCATCCCTGCATTTGGCGAGACCGTAACGTTCATTTTGAATCGAATTCAAACATAGTTTTTCTGTCAATTAAATGTGTCAAAAGTGTCAACAAGTGTTCTTTGAATTATTTTATTTCTTAATTGAGTAATTTGAATGTAGAAAAAATTGTTTTAAATGTGAAAGTTTGCTTTTTATCTTCGTAAGTTTCCAAAACAAACACAACTCTTGCAGTGGCCGTAACGACCGTTTCTAAAGTGGATTTAATTTAATAATTACGACACTTAAATAATAAAAAGCAGTCAACAAGTGTTCTTTGCTTTATTTTATTTCTTAATTGAGTAATTTGAATGTAGAAAAAATTGTTTTTAATGGTGAAAGTTTGCTTTTCATGTTCGTAAGTTTGCAAACAAACCGCACTCTGTCCGAGGCCGTAATGCAAGTTTGTAATGTAAGTTTTCATTAATAATTCCGAAAATTAAATAAGAAAAAGCAGTCAACAAATGTTCTTTGAATTATTTTATTTCTTAATTGAGTAATTTGAATGTAGAAATAATTGTATTTAATTGTGATAGTTGGCGTTTTACGCTCGAAAGATTTCAAAACAAACCCAACTCTTGCAGTGGCCGTAACGACCGTTTCTAAAGTGGATTTAATTAAATAATTACGACACTTAAATAATAAAAAGCAGTCAACAAATGTTCTTTGCATTATTTTATTTCTTAATTGAGTAATTTGAATGTAGAAAAAAGTGTTTTTTAATGTGAAAGTTTGCTTTTTACGTTCATAAGTTGTCAAAACAAACCGCACTCTGTCCGAGGCCGTAATGCAAGTTTGTAATGTAAGTTTTCATTAATAATTCCGAAAATTAAATAAGAAAAAGCAGTCAACAAATGTTCTTTGAATTATTTTATTTCTTAATTGAGTAATTTGAATGTAGAAATAATTGTATTTAATTGTGATAGTTGGCGTTTTACGCTCGAAAGATTTCAAAACAAACCCAACTCTTGCAGTGGCCGTAACGACCGTTTCTAAAGTGGATTTAATTAAATAATTACGACACTTAAATAATAAAAAGCAGTCAACAAATGTTCTTTGCATTATTTTATTTCTTAATTGAGTAATTTGAATGTAGAAAAAAGTGTTTTTTAATGTGAAAGTTTGCTTTTTACGTTCATAAGTTGTCAAAACAAACCGCACTCTGTCCGAGGCCGTAATGCAAGTTTGTAATGTAAGTTTTCATTAATAATTCCGAAAATTAAATAAGAAAAAGCAGTCAACAAATGTTCTTTGAATTATTTTATTTCTTAATTGAGTAATTTGAATGTAGAAATAATTGTATTTAATTGTGATAGTTTGCGTTTTACGCTCGAAAGTTTTCAAAACAAACCCAACTCTTGCAGTGGCCGTAACGACCGTTTCTAAAGTGGATTTAATTAAATAATTACGACACTTAAATAATAAAAAGCAGTCAACAAATGTTCTTTGCATTATTTTATTTCTTAATTGAGTAATTTGAATGTAGAAAAAAGTGTTTTTTAATGTGAAAGTTTGCTTTTTACGTTCATAAGTTGTCAAAACAAACCGCACTCTGTCCGAGGCCGTAATGCAAGTTTGTAATGTAAGTTTTCATTAATAATTCCGAAAATTAAATAAGAAAAAGCAGTCAACAAATGTTCTTTGAATTATTTTATTTCTTAATTGAGTAATTTGAATGTAGAAATAATTGTATTTAATTGTGATAGTTTGCGTTTTACGCTCGAAAGTTTTCAAAACAAACCCAACTCTTGCAGTGGCCGTAACGACCGTTTCTAAAGTGGATTTAATTAAATAATTACGACACTTAAATAATAAAAAGCAGTCAACAAATGTTCTTTGCATTATTTTATTTCTTAATTGAGTAATTTGAATGTAGAAAAAAGTGTTTTTTAATGTGAAAGTTTGCTTTTTACGTTCATAAGTTGTCAAAACAAACCAACGAAAATTTCAAAAAATATGTCAGAGTCCGAACGAATTTCAGAGTCCCGACTTTTTTCTAAGTCCGAACGAGTTTCAAAGTACAAAGTACGGCAAACGGACCACCTCTCGTCACCCGTTCGGCTAAAGCAGGTTGTAGGTCAGAGTTTTTTTTTTTCCTCCCGTAGTGGGGGAAACGCGCCGACGAGAAAGCGGAGGGGGAACGTCGGAACTGGTTTTGGGTTGGTAGTAGTTGCTGTTCTGCGCCTTATATATGGGGCACAGTGTCTGTGCTCCTAGGGTTCAGCTGGTGGATCACAGTGTCTGCTAGTCTGGCCTGCTTCCCTCACGTCTCAGCTTCTCTGCGAGTGGTCCGGCCCCCGTGCCGTGCCGCTCCATCGCGGAAATTATTTCTGTGGGAATATGGTGCATATTGTGATCGTAGCATCGGGCTGCGAGTGGGTGTGAGTTGAATGCCGTGCGCGTGGCCAACTCTACTCGCTTGTCGTCCTTTTCTACCCTTGTTGTTTCCTCGCCCCGCTGCAATATGCAGCGCGGGACGTGGTGAGTCGAGAACCGTCTGCCGAGAGTGCGACGTTGTTTCGTATTTTATTTTATGGCAATATTTCTGGGGCAATATCAAATACAGGGGCCCTTTGATGGTGGGGGTCCCTCGATGGTGGAAAGGCTTTTTCCTGAAACGGAGGAACATGAGAGAGTTCGAGAGAATACCTGGTTGATCCTGCCAGTAATCATATGCTTGTCTCAAAGATTAAGCCATGCATGTCTAAGTACAGGCCGTATTATGGCGAAACCGCGAATGGCTCATTAAATCAGTTATGGTTCCTTGGATCGTACTTAGTTACTTGGATAACTGTGGCAATTCTAGAGCTAATACATGCAGCAGAGCTCCGACCTTCGGGAACGAGCGCTTTTATTAGACCAAAATCAATCGGGCCTTGTGTCCGTTGAACGTGGTGACTCTGTATAACTTTGGGCTGATCGCACGGGCTCGTCCCGGCGACGTATCCTTCAAGTGTCTGCCTTATCAACTGTCGATGGTAGGTTATGCGCCTACCATGGTCGTAACGGGTGACGGGGAATCAGGGTTCGATTCCGGAGAGGGAGCCTGAGAAACGGCTACCACATCCAAGGAAGGCAGCAGGCGCGCAAATTACCCACTCCCGGAACGGGGAGGTAGTGACGAAAAATAACGATACGGGACTCTTTTGAGACCCCGTAATTGGAATGAGTACACTCTAAATCCTTTAGCGATTATCAATTGGAGGGCAAGCCAAGTGCCAGCAGCCGCGGTAACACTTGCTCCAATAGCGTATATTAAAGTTGTTGCGGTTAAAAAGCTCGTAGTTGGATCTCAGTTCTAGTCGGGCGGTCCGCCTAACGGCGGTAACTGCCCGTTCTGAACAAGCCAGCCGGTTTCCCTTGATGATCTTCACCGGTTGTCTCGGTTGACCGGCAAGTTTACTTTGAATAAATTAGAGTGCTCAAAGCAGGCGTGACGCCTGAACAATGGTGCATGGAATAATGGAATAGGACCTCGGTTCTATTTTGTTGGTTTTCGGGACACGAGGTAATGATTAAGAGGAACAGACGGGGGCATTCGTATTGCGACGCTAGAGGTGAAATTCTTGGACCGTCGCAAGACGAACTACTGCGAAAGCATTTGCCAAGAATTTTCCATTAATCAAGAACGAAAGTTAGAGGATCGAAGGCGATCAGATACCGCCCTAGTTCTAACCATAAACGATGCCAGCCAGCGATCCGGCTGTGTTCCTCAAATGACACGCCGGGCAGCTTCCGGGAAACCAAAGCTTTTGGGTTCCGGGGGAAGTATGGTTGCAAAGCTGAAACTTAAAGGAATTGACGGAGGGTCACCACCAGTAATGGGGCTTGCGGTTCAATTTGACTCAACGCAGCGAACCCTACCAGGCCAGGACACGGCGAGGATTGACAGATTAAGAGCTCTTTCTTGATTTCGTGGGTAGTGGTGCATGGCCGCTCTTGGTTCGTGTAGTGATTTGTCTGGTTTATTCTGATAACGGACGAGGCTCTAGCCTACTAAATAGACGCTCGGATCATTCCTAGTCCGGCGTTTCTTCTTAGAGGGACTGGCGGCGTTTAGCCGCACGAGGCAGAGCAATAGCAGGTCTGTAATGCCCTTAGATGTCCTGGGCCACACGCGTGCCACATTGAAGGAATCATCGTGTGCTTTCCCTTTCCGACAGGAATGGGTAACCCGTTGAACCTCTTTCGTGCTGGGGATTGGCGATTGCAATTATCCGCCATGAACGAGGAATTTCTAGTAAGCGTGAGTCATCATCTCGCGTTGATTAGGTCCCTGGCCCTTGTCCACACCGCCCGTCGCTATTACCGATTGAATATTTTAGTGAGGACTTCGGATTGGCTGTCGATTTGGCTTTCGGGTCGAGCCGACGTGCCGAAAAGATGCCCGAACTTGATTATTTAGAGGAAATAAAAGTCGTAACAAGGTACCCGTCGGTGAACCAGCGGGTGGATCATTATCGAACCTTTCGTCGCGAGCGAGAGAAGTAGGTGAATCTCCTCGGTCTTCCGTCTGCCCGGATGGGGCCGAGAAACCGGTGCCGGTAGTCGGGCATAGTAGGGTGCCCGGCGAAAGTGCCACTTTGAACGGATATAAGACGCCGAACCTATGGTGTACCTGATTCCCGGCCGCGAGACGGCAAGAGGGAGGTCCCTCGTCCCTCGAGGACGCGGGGGCTAGGTTTGAAGAGACGCGCCCGCTCTGGCGCGCCGCACTTTCGGTGTCGGCCCCTGACGTTGACGTCCGCGACTTCGGATGATGGGGTTTTTGAACGCGCTGCGATGCCTCGAGTGGGTGTTCTGCGTCGAGTTGCCGTGCACGTGGCTAACTCCGCAACCCGCTCGGCGTCCTATTCCCTGGAAGGGAGGTAGTAGTCGATGTCCTTCTCGCTGACAAGGGAGTGCCCGGCCTAAGCCGGATTGCACGCACCATGGAGTCTTGAAGGTTCGTCGGTGGCCGCTTCCCCTACGGGGAGTAGTTGTTCCTGAACATTTTCTTTGAACGCAATACGATGAACGCCCTGGTGACGGGGCGGGAATCAAAACTCTGACAACTCTAAGCAGTGGATCACTCGGCTCACGGGTCGATGAAGAACGCAGCCAGCTGCGAGACTTGGTGTGAATTGCAGAACACATTGAGCATTAACTTTTTGAACGCGCATTGCGGCCTCGGGTTCTGCCCGGGGCCTCGCCTGTCTGAGGGTCGGATAAGACTTACCGAGGAAGGTTCTCCTTCCCATTGACCGCTCCGACTTCACAGTCGCCGGTTTAAAATCTCACGAGTGTTCTACGTCCTGTCGAAGAAGCGTTGCCGCGGTGCATGTCTGTCTGGGCGGAGGGAACGGCTATTTCTCTCCCCGTGGGATGGATCTGCGTGCAATGCAAAGAACGACGATTGACGAGACGCTCGCCAGTTTAACGGAGTATTTAAGGTGCCTCGAGAGGGTGTGCGTTTGAGTTGCCGTGTGCGTGGCAACTCCGCTGCTCGCTCGGTGCCGACAAGGTGCCTCGAAGGGGGTTTGCGTCGAGTTGCCGTGTGCGTGGCAACTCCGCTGCTCGCTCGGTGCCGAAAAGGTGCCTCGAAGAGGGTTTGCGTCGAGTTGCCGTGTGCGTGGCAACTCCGCTGCTCGCTCGGTGCCGAAAAGGTGCCTCGAAGAGGGTTTGCGTCGAGTTGCCGTGTGCGTGGCAACTCCGCTGCTCGCTCGGTGCCGAAAAGGTGCCTCGAAGAGGGTTTGCGTCGAGTTGCCGTGTGCGTGGCAACTCCGCTGCTCGCTCGGTGCCGCTTGGATGTGATGCGGAGACTTTCGGTGTGGGTGTTCAAGAGTGACCGTGCGCGTGGTCACTCCGCCTCCCTTTTGTCGCCGCGTCCGACTCCGCGTGGAAGTGGGTCCGCGTTACTGAATTACTCCTGCCACGTGCAGTATACCCTATGTCGACCTCAGATCAGACGAGATAACCCGCTGAATTTAAGCATATAAATAAGCGGAGGAAAAGAAACCAACAGGGATTCCCTTAGTAACGGCGAGTGAACCGGGAGAAGCCCAGCGCCGAATCCCCCGCTCGCAAGGGCGTGGGGAAATGTGGCGTTTAGGAGTGAGCGTGCCGGAGACGGACTCTGCAGCAAGTCCCCTTGACCGGGGCTGTTGCCCAAAGTGGGTGCGAGGCCCATAGCTGCTAGGTTCTATCCGGATGCGATCTCCTTGGAGTCGGGTTGCTTGGAAGTGCAACCTTAATCGGGTGGTAAACTCCACCTAAGGCTAAATACTTCCGTGAGACCGATAGCAAACAAGTACCGTGAGGGAAAGTTGCAAAGAACTTTGAAGAGAGAGTTCAAGAGTACGTGAAACTGCTTAGAGGTAAACGGGTGGGCCCTCGAAATCCTGTGGTGGGATCATTCAGTCGGGGTGTCGCGTCGCAGGCTGGGCATGCATTATGGTACCCGTGAGGGGGCCGGCTCGGCTAGCGTTGCGTGGCAAACCGACGCATTTGTTTCCCATCCGAAGGACGCCGCAACCGGTT
>JAFNEN010005941.1:0-24277 GCA_019343175.1 Oedothorax gibbosus
CAAAATTTGCGGCCTTGTCGGTTCAAAATTGCGGATTTCTATAGAACAGAAATTTTGTTTTATGTTGTTGAAGATGTTTATTATATTTTAAAAATAATTAATCGGGACGTTCCGTTAATTTTACCATGTCAAAACATGATTTAAGGGGACGCGGTACCCAAAAAACTAAATCCAGTACTTTTATTGCTAGCATTCAAATTAAACTATTTTTACAAAGAACTAACATTCAATAAACATATACGAAAAAATAATAAATATTAAAACTTAAGTTTTTTAAAAAATTAAAAAATTTAAAAATTTTAACGTTTTTTCAAAATGCTACTCTTCCTACAATTTAAAGAATTTTGAATTGGATTTTTTTTCAAAATGTTCCCACAACATCTATTAATAAAAGTTGGTATGGATATTGAGCTATCAGTTAAACAAAAAAAAGTTATGTAGCTTTATGTATAAAAATGGCTAAAAAATAAGATTTTTTGTAAATTTTCACCTTCAGCATTTTTTTTTAAAAATATATTCACACTAGACCTTATCCCATACCAACTTTTGTTAAACGCACATGTTTCAACACAGGGAAAAAAAATTTGGAGCTCTACATTAATTTACCTAAAAGCCTTAGAGTTTTAATCATTCACAAGCTGAAAAAATTAAAATTTAAAAAATCAACATAAAATTTCAAAAACCATTTTACCAAACCACTATATCATTTTCAATAAACCTCCACCATTATTAAGTATTCCTTCTTTTTTTGCAATATCCTTAGCTCACAACATTCGATCATGTTTAATTATTTTCTGGGCAGCCCTAAATTTTGGGTAATGCGTCCCCTTAAATATAAACAAAGTATCAATTTTTTAAATCAAAATTCAGAATCAGGGTCCCTAATAAGTGCTTAAAAAGCCTAATGAGTGTAATAATCACTCTTATGATGTTGCGCTTGCCAACCTCACTTCCAAAATTGATTACAATTTTGATTGACGATGTAAACAGTTGTAATCAGACAGCAAACTGTAACAGTTGTTGTCATAAACCACTGTTGTCATAAAGTTTTATGCATGCCGATTATTCGTAAATTATAACAAATTTTTAATTTGTATAATAAATTTCGAAGTGAAATTGTAAAGAATCCCGGTAAAGCCAAAATCTAAAGCTCCTGTGAGTTTGCACCTAAAAAGTTTAGCCTTGTTGGTTGAAAAATGCGGATTTCTGTCAAACAAAACTTTTGTTTTTTAATATTAAAGATCATCAAACCAATAAAGGTTTATGTATCCCGGGTTTTTTTAATTTAAATTTGAACAAAATCTACTGTTTTAGAATTTCATTTTGAGATGGTCAATAGGCCATACTCTATAGTACCTGTTGGAGAAATCTAGGTTTTGTAGGTGTGAAAATGTGGATTTCCAAAGATAAAAATGATTTATATAAGATTATGTTATGTAACAGATATTTATCATACCTGAAAATCAATTAAAATTACCAATGTTCCGTTGAATTCGGCCCTCTCCTTGTAAAAACCCTGATTTTCATTGAAACAAAGCATCAATAATCTTAATCGGAATTAAGAGTTCCAAATAAGTGCTCAAACAGCATAATAAATCAATCGTAAGATGTCACGCTTTACGGTCCTTATTTACAATATATATCAGAATAATTGATTAACGATGCGATTTGAAAGCTCTGCTTGGAGGCATTTTGAATTAATTTCGAATTTGTTGCATAACTGTAACACTTCGCTGCTGAATTTTGACAAAATGGCAACTGATATTTGAAGGGTGTAATAGCAAAACTCATTCTCCAAAGTATAACTAAGATTTAGGGTCCGATTCGTTCATTGGCGACGTTTGGCGATCGTTAAGTCAACTGACAAAGTCGCGATTGAACAGACCCTATATATAAGTTATGCAGGGTGTTCGTAAAAGAATGTCCGAGTTTCAAATTGTGACCTGACATCACGCCTTGTGATTTCTTCCTTTGGGGCTTCGTAAAAATCGGGTCTACGTTCCACCCCTACCCCACGATTTACCAACCTTGAAAGGTAGAATAGGCTGTTGCTTCCATTACTCCGGACTTGCTGCAGACAGTATGGGAAGAATTGCATTTTCGTTTGGATGTGTGCCGTATCACTAAAGGCGCACACATTGAGCGCTTATAGGAAAAACTAGGTTAGTTTTCCTTCAATGTCATGTATGATTTGTTATATTTAGTATAAAATAAACTCCTGTAATATACCATTAAAACTCGGACATTCTTTTACGGACGCCCTGTACTTTAGGTAATGTGAGTTTGGAAACTAGATCGCTCATTTGACAATTTAATTAGAAAAAATTGAATACTTAAATAATTCTCTGCGGAATAATTTGTTCCCTATTTGTTGTAGAAAAACTTTAGATATCTTAAATTAGTGGTAAAAATACCAATTTTCAATTCAATGCTATGAAATTAAGATAAAGATCATTCCCTACACTAAGATACAGAACCTTGAACATTGTTTTTGTATGTGGCGCGAACAATTGAACGATTTTGTTTAATTTCTGAATCCATTAACCAACATTAACCAAATATTGAATTGATTTTACTTTGATTAATCCTGTTACGTTCAAATTACATTATACTTTAGATATTTTTTTTAAACTAACTCTGATATACTTACCGTTGTTTTCTTCCTCTACACACTTTTCCCTTCGGTTAGAACTTTTACAAACTAATCTATCAAACTATCTTCTCAATCTTCATGAATGATTTACTTTCATTCTAAATGAGAAAAAATGTTAACGAAGGTTAGAAGAATAAATGCCATGGATGACCAGTTCCATTGAGAGAATTATTTTTAAATATTTCTTTGCTTAAACAGAAGTTTTATTTGATTTAACGGGTTTCATTTCATACCATTTAGCTTCTTATGACTTGAAAATGTTTCAAAATTTTGGATGAGAAAGTGAATTTGTGAAAACATAAAATCTGTGTTGTAATTAATCTGATTTCAGTGTGTTTTTAGCTTCCACTTTTTACGTTATAAACGTAGTGTGGAAGGTATTATAATCGTTCTGTCCGTCACCCACTCCCATAGTCCAAACTACAAACGCTACGGACAAGTGTGATACGTCAAAAAATTCAGTGCGTCGAAATTAGAATACATTGAAAATTCAGAGAAGAATTCGAAGTACTTCAATTATTTAAAAACTGCAAAATTGAATGCTCATTTAAAAAGCATAAGAAGCCATTTTTATTAGAATTAAATCACCATTGCCAATAGCAACAATCGCTCGAGAAACTTTAATTCTTTTAGACAATAAATTAAAATAAGTTTATTTTTGCGACATCGATCAGTTTGAAATGACGTAAAATATATTTCACTACGAGATTCTTTGTACGTCGATATGAAATGTTTTCATTCTATTTAAAAGCGAGGAATATTACATATTTTTTCTTTGAAATATAAATTAATTTTTGCAAACGATAAGTAATAATTATTGAATTTTCAAAATAAAATAAATGAAAGTAGCCACAATTTTAGCATGTAAATGTTTAATATAGAATATCAAAGCTGTGTTTGTCGCCTTTTTACCTGTTCAACACAACTGTTGTGTGGAAGCTTCTGTTACAAACCTACTTGTTTTAAAATAATAAAACGTTTCCACTATTTGGAGGGTTTCAGAATACAAGTGAACCAAGTCCAGTCTTTGACTGGTGTTTGTCAAGACTGGTGTTTGTTTATCAGGTTCGCATTTAATCTTATATCCCGCCCCCCAAAGCGTAATGAAAAAATAATTTGTGATTTAACAACAAATTATGGATACAATTTTGTAAAAATTGGGATTTCGCTTAATCTCATTGTTATGAATTCATTTCTGTAAAAAAAAAAACGGGTACCTATTCTTTTTTTAAAAAATCATAATATTTGTTTGCAAATATTCTAAGTACCTCAAAAGTTACGTATTTTCTTTGGGTTATTATAAATACTATTCAAAAAATCTTTTATGTATTTTAATTATTTAGTGCGTTGGACAGTTTTTTTATGTGCAACTTATTTATCATTAAGGCAGCTAAACTTTACATGTCTACAACTCAAATGATCATTCTTAAATGTTAACGAAACTTGGTATTTCGGGATAAAATTTGTTAAAGATTTGAAATATGAACTCAAAATAAAATGAGGTGTTGCCATTGGAATTCTGAATGATCATTTGTAATATGAAGACGGCCCTTTATGCAAATTTCGTGCCATGCAATTTACTCAAAATGTTGTTGTTCAAAACAAAGAGATCCGAAGATCTAGGATAAATAACGGACGAAATAATCAATAGTGGCAACTTTTTTGTGTGCAACTGTACATCTAATATTTCGCATCGAAATAGCACCGTTGCATTTTGTGCTATAACTAGCCCATTTTATATTTCAATTAGCGTATAATTGTACTTGCTTCAACTGGCTCCTTTTGTAATTGTTTCAACTAGCGTGTTTTGTGTGTTTTAGTGACCAACAATGGTACAGACTGGCACGTTTCTGAGGCGTCCATCAGTACGCCGTACAGAGCGTTCTCCAGAGAAAAGCTGTACGCAGACATCAATGTTAGAATTGGGCTCAACAGCGTCAACGTCTCGCTGCAAGGTATCATAATCTCAATAATAATAATTAAAATGTTGGACATGTTACACATGTTGCCACTGATTGAAAACATTTTTGAAAACTTCTGACTCTTCTACGATTGCGATACGATCCATAATTTTTTATTGATGATACTTCATGACATTGAAAAAATCTAAATTCATACATTTTGATTCGATCTTCACTAATTTCTTTCTGCTTCGTGTAACTGAGAAATTATCAATATTTAAAAAAAAAATCTCGTTTGTAGAAGTTTTGTTAGTAAAAAGTTTTACACAATGACGTCCTTGATATCAGACCTTTACAGAAATCGAATTCCGTAACTTTAGATTAAAGTTATACTTTTTTGTGTTTCAGTTTCAAAATTTTCATTTATAGAAGGAGTTGTAATGTATGTATATTTTTTAGTGCTGAAGACGGGTTTTAAGTTGTGAAGTTAGGTACATTTGCATTTTTGCAAAGCTAAATCCCGCCTTTCCTTTCTCAGCTAAAAATCTGAACTTTATCAAATGTAATCATCTATATAATCTATACGTGCATTCGACCTATAAACTAGCATGAACTCGTTTTGGATCAAAATTTACTCTATTTATTATACTAACTTTTATTACACACCTGTAAATAGAGTAATAAGGTTCTTAAGAGATTAATAAGATGTAATTGTTATAATTTTTCAGCCAATCCCATTCACAAGAACAGTGATGAGATAAATTACAATGAAAGATTTAATTGGGTTGAAGGTATGTACTGTTTTTAATTTAATTTTTTATGTCTCATATTGCTATTTCATATAGAAATCAAAGATTTCGTATAGCTCTAAAACAATGGATTCAAATAATTATTCAAACTGCTGGAATTTTTTAATTAATACAAAAACCAACGAATCTCAACCTTCTGAGATATTAATACTTATTTTTATCTCTCTAACGACTGTTAATTTCTCTAATGAAACAAAACTTTATAATTGATGAGTTTAAGTTCAACATTTAAAGTGTGTTTTGCAGTCTTTGAAATTCCTTTTGTTCAAAATTATATTTTGTAATCTTTTTCAACGAATTAATTAAATTTTCAATCAAATGCAGTGAAAAAAACTTATTAAAAAACCAATTAGCTTATCACTGCTTCGAAAACCAGCTAATATTTTGTTAACCTCTTCACTCCTGAAAAAATATCCTAAGCATATATTCTAAGCATATATGAACTTACACATAATTATACATTTGGAAGTAATTTTGTGAAAAATGTAACGTTTAACATTTGCTGATGGGCAAGTCAACTTACTAAAATTTGAGGTTTTGAGTGGTAAAAGTAAACATTTTTTTGTGGGCATTGAATAAACAATCTGTCATTTTTAGCTTCCACACTACGTTTATAACGTAAAAAGTGGAAAGTATTATAATCGTTCAGTTCGCCTGTCCGTCACCCACTTTCATAGTCCAAACTACAAATGCTACGGACAAGTGTGATACGTCAAACAATTCAGCGCATCAAAATTAGAATACATTGACAATTTCAGAAAAGAATTCGAATTCGAAGTACTTCAATTATTAAAAAAAAACTACAAAATTTAATGCTCATTTAAAAAGCATAGGAAGCCATTTTTATTAGAATTAAATCACCATCGCCATTAGCAACAATCGCTCGAGAAAATTTAATTTTTTTAGACAATAAATTAAAATAACTATTTTTGTGACATCGATCAGTTTGAAATGACGTCAAATATATTTCACTACGAGATTCTTTGTACGTTGATATGAAATGTTTTCATTCTATTTAAAAGCGAGGAATATTACATATTTATTCTTTGAAATATAAATTAATTTTTGCAAACGATAAGTAATAATTATTGAGTTTCCGAAGAAAAATAAATGAAACTAGCCAAATTTAGCATGTAAATGTTTAATATAGAATATCAATGCTGTGTTTGGCGCCTTTTTACCTGTTAAACACAACTGCTGTGTGGGAGCGGGTTAAGTGACAGATTCTGTTACAAACCTACTTATTTGTAATTGATATTTTATTCTATAATTTTTTAATGCGAAATATCTTATAAATTTTCCGTTGAAAAAACTCTGAAATCAGCTTGACCCTTCCGCTACATTATTCATTTTATGCGTTTAATAAATCGACTGCTTCAATGTCGATATTTTTAGAAATCTTAAACACCCTAATTTATAATTATTATAAAGCTAATTTTAATAAAAAATTATAAAACGAATTTGTGAAGTGAATTCTACAAAGGTCCACGTATGCTGACCAACTGAAAAGGTTATATCAATTGCATTTTTCTTCATACGCTTGGCAGACTAACCCCAAATAACTCATTGCATCCCATGTCCATGCCACTGACGTTATTACTTGTATTTTTTCTCGTTTCTTTGTCCAGCAACCCAACTGAAAAGGTTATATCAATTGCATTTTTCTTCATACGCTTGGCAGACTAACCCCAAATAATCATTGCATCCCATGTCCATGCCACTGACGTTATTACTTGTATTTTTATCGTTTCTTTGTCCAGCAACCCAACTGAAAAAGGAGTTTCGAGACGCCCTGGTGAAAGGACTGCCTTTTCCGATCTTGACGATTGCGGAGTACCTGAGCCAGAATCTGGAAGGATTCTCTTGGGGTGGGAAGTATAGGAAGGCGGGATACTACACCTCCATTATGCTCTGGTAACTCATTTTTAATTTTAATTACATGATATTTAGTTGGGTGCCTACTGGGGTGTCGGCTCGTCACTTGACTGTTTCTCGAAATTTTATTCCTTACTTTCAATTCTAATACTATACTTTCAATTACCTAATGTTAAATGGTTGAGTGCCTACTGGGGTGTCGGCTCGTCATTTGATGTTTTCGTCACTCGTTTTTTTTTTGTTTTTCAAAGTTAAGACGCCCGTCGCCAATAGTAATCGTGTAACTCTAGTGAAACGATAATTCAACTTAATACTAATGTGAAGTATAAGGTAATGCAAGTATTGTGATAGGGTCGAAAATCCGAAGTGGAATTTTTATGTTTTCTACACGTTTTGGAGGGTGTACATTCTAAAAAAATGGTTCTTGAATATTGGTCCGTCGGGTCCGTCTGTCATTCTGTCTGTCTGAAACTCTTCTACCGCTCAAACTAAAAGAGCTACGGACTTCAGAATTTAGTACACGAGTTCCCAGTACATGTGGGACTTCATAATAAAGTTTTTCGTGAAGATCGCTCTTGCACAAATGATAGCTGATAAACTTTTTAGTTAGTGAAATTACCTTATAAGGTATATAACCTTCAAATATATTATTTTGTTGAGTAGTTTGAAAGTCGTGAAGTGTTACACACACCTAGTTTTAGTATATCAATGATACAATTTAGTTTCCAAGATAATAATCAGTGTTTTTTCCTCATCGATTACTCGAAAAAAAGGAAGCGAGCAAATACGGGGCACAATCAAGGGAACAAAATGGCATTCTTGAAGTGTTCATTTAAATGACTTCAAATATACAATGGGTTTTTAGTGTAAAATACACTGCTCAAAATAATTAGGGGAACGCATGACTTAAACCTTTTCACCCCCAATGATTCCATTTGGAATCATCAGCTTGCGATTTTTTTTTCTCACTAAGTTAAGCTCGTACTTATTTATCGTTAGATGGAAGAATCATGTCTTTTAAAGAATTAAATAATGTTTGTTTTAATTAAATGAAAATATAAAACACATGGTAAAATGAAATTCACTCCCAAAAAATTTTATGAAACAAATTGACCCTAAATTCTTCACGCTTGCATTCTTCCGTGTTTAAAAATTTATATTAACTTTTTTAACAAATAAAGTGTTGAAAAAATTATTGTTATAATTTATTTAAAAGTTATGATTCCAAATTTTTCCCTCAATTTTTAATTAAAAATTTAAGATTTTTTTCCCCTGTTTTTTACCATTTCATTCTGGATGCATAATCAATCTATTTCACAAATTTTAGATTTAAAAAAAAGTTAAAACTGAATGGGTAAACAAAAGTACGCAAAGTGCTCCCCTAATTGTGTTGAGCAGTGTACTTTGTTTCGTTCTATATAGTGATCAATTCATTGCGAGAAACTTGAATACAAAATAGTTGGGATCCGGAAATAGACGTAAATACTTTTGATCCCATTGAACTTCAAATTGATTCGACCTTGCCCTATAACAATAAGGAATGGAACATTGAAAATAAAAGGTTCACTTATCCTATAGAAAAGAATAAAAATATTTACAACTAAGAATAAAGTTAGAGTAAAACTAAATAAAATTACGATTGTTCCCTACGCAAAACAGGTTGATTTCTCTGTGTAGTTCTTCAAATTGTTTTTATGAATTGAAAATTCCGGTAAACTTCTTCAATATATTTATATAGTACTTTATTGAAAGGCTTATAGTCTTTAACCCTTTATCTATTGACAGTACTACTTAAAAAGCCGCTGTTTCACTTTTCATTGTTCGTATGAGGGAAAATATATCGTAGTGGGGATTTTATTGTTTTATTAATGCAATAGTTTCAACACATTAAAGACTAAAAAAGGATTTTGAAGGAGGAAAAAGGACAAAAAGGGCATGTTATGTCCCAACTACTTTTTACCCTTTAATATTCAAATTGCAATAGCTAACATTAAAATATTCAACGATAAATAATTAAAATTACTTAATTCGGCGCATAAAGGGCTGAAGAGTTAAAGTGTTCAGTAAAGACGACGGTTCTTTTCCAACTTCGACCACATACTGTTTCCTTGATGCAAGTGTGGGTGAAATCGTGAAGTGTGAAATGACATCGAAAGAAAACAAATCCACCTGAAAATAAAAGCGTGACTCGATTTCTGGTTCCATGTCACGGTCATTCGCACGGGCGGGTTTTCAAGTTCAACGGTAGCGGGCGCGTTGGCGGTAACTGGCGTAGATGAAATGTTATACGAAGTTTTTGTATTTTGTATCGTCAAAGATTTTTCTGCTTTTGTTTTTTGTTGTTTTTATCTTGGTTTATCAATATAGTATCACTTTTCGGAAGCAAGAATATGTAAAGCAGTATATGTTTGCTTCATGGAACCCGAATGCGTTTGGACGATTAAAGTTTAGGTGGTATTTAAAAGCATATCAACAAAAAAATCGTTTCGGAGGAGCGTAATCAGAGGGGAGAATAGGAAGATGTATCCACTTTAAAAAGTCTTCCAAATTAACTAATCTATCTGCATCTTATATACAGTACTATCACATTTTTAAAATAAAATCTCATATTCTCCCACCTCACCCCACCTCGTCAAAAAATATTAAATACGCTCCCAAATTCAGTAGGTCAAAAATTAACATAAAATTCAAAATTACACATGCATAAAATATTACTCGTTTACTTAATTTTGTTGATGGGTGTCGTTCCAGCTGGTGCAACATTGGGACGAGTATAAGTTAACACTTTAACGACCGGCCGTCGATTAATCGACGTTTTGTTCTCAGCGCATACCGACCGGCCGTCGATTAATCGACTTTTGATCTTTCTGTTAGATTTGGTTAGGTTAGGCCGTGTTCAGTCTTCACTTCGATCCACGACCGGTGAAAGAGCATAGTACGACCGGTGACGGCGGTGAAAGAGCATAGTACGACCGGTGACGGCGGTAAAAGAGCATAGTATGTTCGAACCGCTACCGGTCGGTAAAGTGTTAATTGTTTTCTATTTTATTTCCATTCCCTTATATCAATGATAAATCATTCAATTAGCGTCCTTGAGAATTTCCAATCACATGGTACTTGCAACATTTCTCATTTTTAGGGCTTCCTTTGCCATGTGGCTGGTGATGAACATCCTTCTATGTGTGGTGCCGAGGTACGGAGCCTACGCCATGCTGCTGACGGGCCTTCTAATCCTTGCCAGCAACGGGATCTACTACTCGCTGCTGCCCAAGATACCGCTAATCATACATTTCGAGGTGCAGGTGCTCAAATTTTCGTTTGGTTGGTGCTTCTGGGTTTTGATGGCAGCAGGTGAGATATGCGCTCTTTTATCTCTGATGTTGCGTAACTTTATAGACTGATTTGAGGTATCTACTTGATCATGATAATAATGAAGACATTACAGCTGTTCAGATTCTATGTTAATACTTTAAAGCGTTAATCCAATACATAACTGATTAAATCAATGCTGGAGTTTAGATTGACTTTTCTAACGTTGTGTTATGTTGTTGAGTCAGGCGAGATATCAATAAGCAAATACCAAATTCAGTCAATTAGAGGTAGCATTAGGTAAATGTAGCTGTAAAACGATGAACAGTCTTTCATGAGCCAAACCCTATAATTTGCGTATTTCCTCTGAGCTATAGAATACATCGATATCTACTGTATACAGACATGTTGGAACTCATCAAGTCATCAATTAAAAGTTGAATAACCTGGAATTTACTAGATGGATAAGGCCTGACATTTAAACCAACTTATCATTAAAAACTAAATCTTTTTAAACTTGTGAACTTTGATATTTCTCCTATCTTCTTCTCCACCCTATTCCTTTCAGGCATCCTATCTGTAATAGTGGGAGCTTTGATGTCCATCTTAGACAACTTTTTCCCCAACAAGTTCTCTACCATCTTCGAAGTGGACTATGACACCCCGTACAGATACTTCGTCGGACAGGACTCCACAGTTCTGGCGCCAAATCCGGCGCCAAGTGCCATCGCCAGCAACGGGCACCTTGGTAATTTTTCACTACGGCCCTCCACGCCCAACACGCCGCTGTCGCCAGTGGTAGAAGAGTTCTCGCCAGGTAAGAATATTAAGCAATAAGTTTACCGATTATTGAGGTTCTAGTGCCCTATATATTGAGTACATTCTTTAGTTGTTTCATACAAAATTGCAGATGAATTAATACCTTAAGTAATATATATCAAAAGTAATATAGTAAATAATATATTTCTAAACAAACAAAAGAAATTCGGCTTTGCGACTTTGGATAGTTATTTCTGGCAGTCTGATTGCCATTATTTTAGAAACTGTATACCCTATTGTACTTGAGGTGAGTTGGCATAATCATACCAAGTCATCAAGTTCTGAAATGACACTAAGCAGACCCTAAACAAAAATTTGATTCCACGGCCTATGATATCAGTCCGTAGTCCTTACTTTCACAACGACTAGCTAACTAATTAGAGGCATCAATAAATCAACCAGCAAATCTTCATGAAAGTGTGAACCACTAACACGGGCAATAGGATAAAGCAACAAGGAATTAAACCCAAATTTTTCCTATCTTTAAACAAGGCTTGATTTCACGGCTTATGTTACGTGGCTATGGTACTTTCACAACATTGTAACGGCTAGGATACTTTCACAACATTTGGTTAACCGGTTAGTGACATTATTAAATCAACCGGTCAATCTTAATGGAAGTGAGAACCACTAAAACGGGCCGTAGGATAAAGCGTTAACAAGGAATCAACCCAAATTTTTCTAAAATTAAAATAAGGCTTGATTTACAGCCTATGATATCTGTCCGTAGTCCGTACTTTCACAACGACTGGTTAACTCAACATCAATAAATCAACCACTCCATCTTCATAAAAGTGTGAAACCACTGACACGGGCCGTAGGATAAAGCCAGAACAAGGAATACACCCATATTTTACCGATCTTGACACAAGGCTTTACTCCACGGCCTGTGTTATCTGTCCGTACTTTCACAACGACTGGTTTACTGATTCGAGACATCAATAAATTAAACAGTCAATCGAATGAAAGTGTGAACCACTGACACGGGCTGTATAATAAAGCGAATGAGCCCGGTGGACCATGGGTCTCCAAACCAAAGTGTCTCTTTGTTAATCCAATGGGGGAAAAATCACGATTTTCAAAGCCACATTTCTCTGTATTGAATATTTTTACAATCTGTTTTTTTATATGATAAATGCATCTGACTTACAGGTCTCTATAATCCCCCTTCTTGCTATTGGTTCGAACATTATGTATAAAATTATTTAAATTAAAAAATATATATTCGAACCAATTTTAAAAAAGTGGAATTATAGAGACCCGTAAGTCAGCTACATTTATCATTTTAGAAAACCGTTTGTAAAAAATATTTAATACAGTCGGAGAATTGTGGCCTAGAAAAAAATTTCCATTGGGTTAACACAGAGGCACTTTACTATGGATACCAGCGGTCAATCGGGCTCATTCGCCCTCAACAAGAAATACACCCACATTTCTCAAAGAACGTAAATCCTTCCGTGCTTTCTTTTCCAGGATCCGCCAACGGCTTGATCAACGACGCTTTTGAAGATGATGACGAGGACCGGGGCACCATCATCAACGGCAAGCGTGCCGTCAGCCTCAAGAACTTCGGCAAGTTTGCCCAGAAAGAGGCTGGTAGGAAGAAGCAGCTCTCCTACATGCAGAGGTACTTGTTAAAAATGTTTATCAGCATCTCATCAATCTATCCACATTATAGTGGCTATAGAGCACTCAAACACGGGTTACGATAAACGATGCACCCGGTATAGGGCGCTGATTAAGAAAGTCGTCGTCGGTCGGTCTGCTGCATAGATATCATAGTTAAAGTATTAGATTGGCAGATCACGTGACCTCCAATGCTAACGACGGGACGCGCATGAAGGCCAAATAAGAGGGCAAAATGGCCAGTGTTGCTGCCACTTTTAAGAGAAAAATACTACGAAAAAATACCATTTAATTCTAAAATTACAAAAAAAATACTAGAAAAAGATTTAAAGTCACTAAAAAGATTCCAAAATGCAGCTAGTATTTTTCCGATATTTTTTTGTAATTTTAGAATTGAATGGTATTTTTTCGTATTGTTTTTCTCCTAAAACTGGTGGCAACACTGGCCCCATTGCCCTCTTATTCTGGTCCTCCATGCGCGTCCCGTCGTCAGCATTGGAGGTCACGTGATCTGCCAATCTAATACTTTAACTATGATCTATGGTCTGCTGCTATACTGTTAGTCACAATTTCGACGGCAACTTCGCAGTTTAATCTTTTGTGGCACAGGATTTAAATACGCACTCGCGCAAGCGCAAATGCTGTTAATTGGCTTTACTATCTCCGTATTTCAAAAACCGAATATCTTTTAAATGTAGTTATGGATTGTGCACCACAACCACTCTAAAGGCATGTTCGGTTTTTAGAAAAACTGTTTTCGCTTTAACTAGTTCAGCCTTAGAACTAGTGTTTCCTGGTGTAACTTAAGCCAAAAAGCTGTTTCTCTGTTTAACTGTCGAGTTTCCCATCTTTGCTCCTGTCTCATTTTGCGGAACCTTTTTACCCATTAGAACAATAGCTTTTGCACATTATCCCTCTTAGCCACTATATCCACACTAAACTTAACTCCGTGGTACATTCATCTAGAAGAGAAACTGGAGTGAGTCGTCAGCGAGCCGAAAACCCACTCACACCCTTTTGAGCGAACCGGGCAGAAGAGGACTATTTTCCCTACACTTGTATGCAATGCTTGTATGAGACCCCGCTATCATATTGACTTGGGCTCCTAAATGTATTTTAACATTTTTAGTTCGAAAGAATTTAAATTCTTTAACTTAAATTCCAAACTTTTTAAAGAAATAACATGTGGATCACTAACAAGAACCAGCGAAGACGAACCCAATAGCGAAATATGCAAGTTTCAGGTTTTCTGCGCGGTTCGTTGCCCGGTTTTCTGCCTGGACCTCAACATCTACATTAATTCAGATTTTAAAGGGAGGCCTATATAAGTAGCACTCTTGGTGTAACCCGTTGCACTTCAGGCCTAAAAATCAAAGGATCCCTGAGTTTGAATGCGGTTTTCGACGTTTCCATCCTTTAAACATATTATGCAAGACAAAATACTTTATATAGTGGGAGCTGATGCACAAAGTTTATGACCAATGATCGGTTAACTATAGTTATCGTTTAAAAAAAATCCAAGTCAAAAGTCAGTAATTCAAGTAGTCACAGTACTACTCTCAGCTCAATGGCCTTCTGAAATAAGTGGTTTTGCTAAGAGATCAACGTTTCTTAGGACATATACTTCATTTGGATCAAAAAAGATAACAAAAAGGGTGTTGTTAGTCAAATCTATACATAACAGGTTAAAAATTATCAAATGATACAAAAAAAACTTAAATTTTAGATAGTTAGATCGAATTAGGTTTTTCCCCTCATTCAAATTATCTATTGTGGTAAAGAATTTAAAATACTAAAAAGGTCCTGTGTGGAATTTAAAACTCTATACTAATAGGAGGTTCGACATTTTCAGACTAGTTCAAAATAGTTACTGCACATTTATGCCGGTTTTTAAGCATAATCAAATTTAAGAAAATATTTTTTAATGTATTTTTAATATTTAATGTATTTTTAATGTTTTAATGTATATTTTTTAAGTATGAAAACACTTCTTTCCTAGTGTTGCGAAAGTTTTAAGGGGGTCAAAAGTTATTTAGAAATCAAAAGTTCCCCGCGAGTTTCAATTCTATCCTCAAGGCCGATCGTACAAAAAGTTGATCACAATCTCATTTACAGAAACGATGTATAAAGTTTTTAAAGATTGCAATTACAGAAATATACTTTAATATCGATGCATCTAGTTACAATGCAGGTCAAAACCGCTGTAGAAGCAAAAATACTTAATCGTGATGCATTCTTTTGCGGAATTAGATCACCGTTCTCATTCGGCTTTTTCGTTTTAAAAGTTCAAATTTGTTTTTTCCGGCTTAAAAGAACATATAAAGGCTTCGAAAAACAGTGAAGAATCATCTAAGAAATCGATTTTCATCCAAAATTAATAGGTTTAATGAAATTTCCGAAAAGTGTTTTCGATTTCAAGTTGATTACAAAACCTTTCTGGACTGTTTCTCATCCACAATAACTATTTACTTATAAGGTAGGTACTTTATAAGGTCTCCGTGTTGAAATAATGAAGCTCTTGAAAGGGTGATTTTTATTTTTGCATCTACCATGGATTTTCGAACATCTTTTTCTGCTGATCAAATTAAAAAATAATTACATTCAGAGAATAAAAATGAGAATTTCCGTCCTTAACCTGCCAAACGGAAGTAACTATAAAATTAATTTTTTTGGGATTTTGGAACATTTTACTACACTTAATTATCGGTTGTAATCATTGTTTAAAAAAATAAAATGAGTAAGTCATTTCTGTAGAAATGTCTGTTATTCTACCCAAAATAAATTTATTTTTATAATTGAATTCTGCTATCGGATTTTGTTGCTTCTGATGACTTTCAAGCTTTCTGAAGAGATTGTTTTTAAAAATTTGTCTCTCAGAATATTAAAACCATTTTTAGTTTTAAATAGACTTGAAAACCGTAATTTTTCCCATTTCCTGACGCTAGCAAAAGTTTCTATTTTTCACTTTTTATTTTTGAAGAATCCCCAAAAAGAAATGGAATTTGTATAAATTAGATTGAGTCACTTTGGCAATAGAGCACTAACACTCACTAAGGAACAATAAACTTATTTTTTGGTTTTCATGTTAAGTGTAGTGTGTGTGTGTGTGTTTGGTTTATATTATCATGTTAAGGCCATATCACACGAGAACTCGTTCGTTCAGCGACGTCGTGCGCCATATCAAAAACTGGTTTTTTTGGAGCAGTTTTTGCTCAATGAGCATTTTTGAGTCGACTCGAAAAAATCCGCTCATTTTTGTTGTTCGAAACGGTTGAGGGTTTTTTTAATGTAACATTTGAATATGTCCCGTTTCGTTTCCCCTACCTTCTAATATGTGAACCTCGTTTTTGGTCTTACAGAAAAATCAACAGTTTCTCAGGACCCCACACGTCTACGCCTAAGGTGAAGACCGTGACCATCGACATGAAAACTTCGGCTGCCCTGTGGTGACGATAGACGACCCTTAAAATTTGTGAAAAAAAATTTTAATGTTCCTAACTTTTCCCTCAATTGATGACGTCGTAGAACACGCCAAGATTCGTCCTACGATCTTTGATTGTGCGAAACATTGAATGACTCTGTAGTATAAGCCAAGATTCTTCTATAAGAACTTAGAAAACAATGAACATTGTATAGTATATGCCAAGCTTCTTCCTACGAACTTTGGTTGTACGAAAAAAAGGAATGACTCGGTATTACACGACTAAGTTCATCCTTCGATCTTTGTACCAAACAATGAACGACTTCTTGAGCCAAGATTCCTCCTACAAACGTAGAATGACATTGTAGTATGCTCAAAGATTTGTCCTACGAGCTTTGATTGTACGAAATAATTAATGAAATGCTAAAATATGCTTTGTTCTACGAACCGTTAACTGAAAGAAACAACGAATGACATAATAGTGCATACCAACGTTCGTTCTATAATCTTTGATTATTATACAAAACAATGAGTGGAAAACTAAAATTCGGCTTGTCTCTGTTCATTTAGTGTCAAAAACTCGAAGCATATTCCATTTTAGGAATATTATTTGAGTACAATGGATTTTATTCTTGGTTGTAACCTAATGAATTTATGTATGACGGAATGCACACTTTTAGTGAATTTTTTTGTGTTTTAAATTATTAGACTAAGTATGATTGAAACTATTTATATTTATAATTCTCGTGTGGTTAAATTTTTTTTTTTTTTTTTTTTTTTTACTCTACATTAACATAAAAATGTCTTCGAATGTTTTTAAAGTTGGACTTTTTTTACCTAACTTGATATCTTGATTTTTGCTGTGTCATAGTCTTAAGCTTCCAAATTTGCTAAAAATAAAACTATTTATGATTATTTATTAAAAAAGAAATTTAATTTTTTGGAAATTCAAAGCTATTAAAATGTGCCAGTTTAGCGACTATTTATTAAAGTCAGGAAATTGAACTAATTTCGCTTCATGCTTTTTCGCACAAACTGTCTCTAATTCGTTTTTGTAATATTGTCCAAAGAAAAAATCTTTGCCAAATAAGAGTGTAATTTATTGTGTAAAAGTATTTTTAATGTAATTGATTATGTGTGAAAGCTGTGCTTTAATCGCTAGTCATGTTCTGGCATTTGTTTTTTAATTTGTGCTAAATAAAGAATTTTTTAGTTTATTTGTATGTTTTTTTTTAATTTAATGGGATATTTTTGTAAGTGAAAATTATTTTATCTAGTAATTTGGTTTGACATTGCAATTTTAGTCGTATGTCATTATATGGCCAGAATTTCATACCAATTATTGAACAACATTGAATGAAATTATTAAACATCATATCAAACATATGGATTCATTTGAACATATTGCTTAAAATTCTATGGCAGCTGCCACTTGCGCATGCGCGATTTTCTCAAAAAACCTTCTGACGTCTTCCAGGTACTGGGAACTCGTGTACCACATTTGAAGTCCGTAGCTCTTTAAATTCGGGCTGTAAGTGGTTTCAAACAGACAGGACCATTGTTCAAAACCCACTTTTTTTTATCATCACCCTCCAAACATGGACATTTTGTGTTTTCTACACTTCTATTGCAATAATTTCATAACCTTTTATTTCAGATTTAGTAATTGAAAGTACAAAGACGTAACAAGCCACTGGTTTCAAAACATCGGAGAAAGTAGATTAAAACTGACCGTTTTTTCTCCTATCGAGACGAGTAATCACAATTGAAGAGCTTAGTGGAAGAAAGTGCAAAGTGATATTTTTGAAAAAATGATTTTTGTGTGTCAGTGAAAATGTTATTCCTTCCTTTAAAGATAACAAGATTCTTCCTTTTCATAAACTTTGTTAAGTATATTTTTTTACCTTTTGTAAGTGCCGTTTTTAACGTATTTCATTACCATAGAGCTAGGAAGGAGAATAGAGAGGTTCTTGTATATGCGCAGTAGCGCACAAATGAAACAGGCTAGAGCGGTGCATCTTGGGATACCTCGGTGTCAATATGTTATGCGCAGTAGCTCGAAAAACCTGACAGCCCTGCTTCAATTTCTCTCAACTGGTGAACCTCTCTAAACCTCCTTCCTACCTCTATGTTCATTACAAACGAAAAACTTTAAAGTTCATTTTCTCGTTTCACTTTTTTGTCCCTTAGCACGTTGTTCCACTAAGCTCTTCAGTTATATTGGTTTTCTTTCTTGGGTAAATAGTTCACCAAAACACGTGAACGCAATTCAGTCCTTCTGGAAGGATTGTTACGACTGGCTTATTGCAAGGCTGGCCCCATTAGTGCCTTTTATATGACTAACCAAAACCGCAAATAGCTCTTGGGGATGTGTTTGCAAACCCATCTTTTTTTGTCTCTATGTGAAATTATTCTAGTCATCCTATAAACGAATATCCTGCCAATAAATAGCTCCATGTTTATAGGCACTGGTGCACGTTAAATCTATCATTGCCGGATTTGCCGGGGGCTGGGGAGCCCAGTCGGTTAGGCATTCGCCTAGCATGCGGAAGGTCCCAGGTTCGGGTCCGGGCATCGCCAAAATAACTGCCGACCTATAAACGGCCCGTGCAGCCAATAATGTCCGGTGAATAATACCCCGTGTGGAGGGGGTGCACGTTAAATTTCCTTCAAAGTCCTAACGCTGCGTACGATGTCGCCCTTAATGGTTGCGTTGGGTGCCTACTCAGGTGTCGGCTCGTCACTTGACTGTGGTTCTAAAATACGACGCCCGTCGCCAATAGCCCTCGTGTAGCTCTAGTGCGACGATATTTCAAACTAAACTAAACTATCATTGCCGAAAATCCAGAATCTACTGCCTTGCATGCAAAATGTCCAAGCATTGCGCAAAATAACTGCTGATTTATTAATGGTCTGGCTAAAAAGTCCGACTAATAAGAGGAAGTGCATGTTAAATATGCCCAATAGTGCCAAAACCGCATACGATGTGGCCCTTAAAAGTTCCGTTGGGTGCCTTCTCAGGTGTCGGATCGTCACTTGACTGTGGTTCTAAATAGGGTACTTGACTGTATCGCTAATACCTTCCAATATTAAATTATAGTGTGAACCCAAAAATAACAAACGTATCTTTTTTTTGTAAAATAAATCTTTAAATAATTCATAAAAATCATTTTAAAATGGCTTATTTTCATCGGTACGTCACGTGATCACAAACACGTCGATTTGGCCGACGTCACTAGTATATATAAACAAACCGGTGTGATGTTTTTTTGCTTGCAATTAAACTGGATTTAATCTAATTTACGATTAAAATAAGAATTATATAGATAATGGAAGGAGGTTTTACAGAAGCAGATAGTTCAAATTTGCTTAAAGTAGATTCCAAAATGGTGTTTCAAAGTTTGTTTATAGTTACTAGTGACGTCACAGATACCACGTGACGGGCACTTAGCGTTTTCGGGAGTGATTTTTCGTCCTAATTTTAAAATTCATTTTCGCCCTTTTTATGGGGTATTTGAAAAAAAGAAAAAATACGGGTCTAATATTTTTGGCACAAGAATATTTTAAGTCAATAAAAAAAATTTAGTCAAATACCCTATTACCACGTCCATCGCAAATAGTTCTCGTGTAGCTCTAGAGTGTAGATATTTCAACCAAACCTTGACTCCGCGTATCCGTATAATATCGTTTTAAGGTTGCGGTGGATGGCAGCTCAGGTATTGTCCCTTTATCGGGGTTGAAGCCCTCGTGTAGCTCTAATGCTACTTTAATTATACCAAAAATAATAGAATTTTTACTTTAAATGTAATCATTCGTTCAAATGAGATTGTTTCACGGAGGATCTGGCAATAGCTCCGCTGTCTTGTTTTCCTGTCTCTCGAATTACTTTTGTTTTGGTTAAGTTGGTTGGTTGGTAGACCTATATTCAGGTTAGTGTGCTTGGTCAGCACACAAACCTGATTATCTCTACCAACCAACCAAAACAAAAGTAATTCGAGAGACAAGAAAACAAGACCGCGGAGCTATTGCCAGATCCTCCGTGAAACAACCCCATTGTAGAATGTGGTTAGGTCAATTTTTCATTCGTTTGTATAGCTGATATTTAGTAGATAATTTTGTGTGTGGAATTTCTATTTTTAAAATATATTTATAATATCTTATTAAATTTTCTCTATCATACTTCGATTTCCTTAAAATTACGTAAATGCACTCAAAAAAGATTAAGATATTTGCCAAATTATTTGCAAGGTTCTCTAATGATCCCGCAAGAAACCCGCCCAAATATTTAAAAACAAAAATATACGTCAAATTTCTAATTAAAAGATTGAAGGACAAAAAGCGCGAAATCATTCGGTCAATGAATGTCCATGACCATTTTCCCACTTTACTCAGCAGGTGTTTTCCGCAATTGAAGAGCTGAGTGGAAGAACGTGCTAAGTGACATTTTTGAAAAAAAATGAGATTTTTGTGTTAATGATTATGTTATTACCTCCTTTAAACATAGCAGCATTCAATTTTTTAGAAAACATTCCATTTCGTAGATTTTTCGTGAACGAAGTTGGTAGGTGCACGCGTTTTCGTCACTTTTTCAATGGCCAACGTGCTAAGGACCCTTGGCACTTTCTTCCTCCGAAATCGTCCCGAATCGGACGATCGTTCAGTGGAAGAACGTGCTAAGTGACACGCAGTTAAAGAAAATTGTCAGACTTTCGCTTTATTTATGTCGCATTAATCGCAAAGCACTTGTTTTTTGTTGTAGTTTTAATCAAAAAGAATTAAAAAATGTCATTAATTTTTCCAAATTAACTTTAATTATTAAATATAACCAATGAATTATAATTCATATAGCGTATAACCGGGCTTTGAATGCATTTAGGAAAATAGTAGAAAATGCACTTTTATTTTAGAATTCAATCGGAGCTAAAGGTTTTAACATTTTATAATATATCGTTTGCTTTTAAAGTCTTGTGTTTTTTATTTTAATAAACATAGTCTATTTAGCAGTGAACAGATGGTATCATTAAAAGAAAGTTGCACCTGCCCTTTGGAGATCGCATGTTCGCGTTAAAACAACATTACACCGAACATGCATCAAGGCATCTGGTTTGTTTAAAAAAATGAATTAGGGGTACGAAAATCTTTTAAAGCTTAATTACGTTTGATCTCTAAAGCTGACGATCGCATTTTGTACAATGTCCTAAACTCCCAAAATTATTAAAATGGAATTAAGAAATAAGCGAAAAGCTGAATTTTGGCTTGAAAGTGTGAATAGCAGCTTATACGGTAAGTAAAAATTTAATCACGATATTGCTTTGATATGTAAAACTAATATATTTGTTATAATAACTCATATAACGTTTTATACTCTATCTCTTTATATTTATAAAATTCTTAATATTTATTAAAATATAGATGACTTTAAAAAAGTGCTTTGCATCACGATTGTAAAAAAAAATTGTTTAAACGATCACGCTAAGCTTTTGTATATAGAAATGCTGTAAAATTAAAGAAGCTTTCTTAAATTGATTAAATCCTTAATTGAAAAGGGGAAAGAAAAACATAAATAACCTTAGGATTTATATTTTGCCAGACATCTGATTTTTACTTTTTTTTTAATATCAATGTTTGTTTTTACATTCAATTATTTTCCTATCCAAAAACTATTTAAAAATTTATTTTGCGAAAACTTACATTTTACATTATTATCTTTTTTATAAATCTTTTAAATTTAATAAATTTATTTATTCAATTGCATTTGTGTTTCTTTTTCTATCTTTTTGTATACTTTTTACTAAGGGTTGAGGTTTGTCTTATTATTCTTTAAAAATAATTAGTTTATAATTTCAGTGATAAAGGAATTTTTTTTAATATTTTCAATTAAAAACTAACTCATCCAAAATTAAGCAAGAAGTTCTAAATAATAATATTTAAACCAAATTTTTTAAACTTAAATACTCAAAGAAATCCTTATAGTAGGGACAGACGGACGAACAAAAAGTATATAAGATAGGTGGTCTGATATCATACATTAAAAAAATTAGGGTTGTTAAAAACACTATACGACTTTCAATTACCGTTTAAATTTATATCAATATTTCGTTTAAAATTTTATTTTAAAACCTTATACAGTTTTTTCAATACTTTCCAAACCTAAAAATTTTCTATGGCAGCTACTCTTTGCCACATGCACAATATTGTTGAAAAACTATTTTGTCGCCCGACTAGAATGGGCCCCCCAGTGTATCAAATTTTAAGTCTAAGTATTTATTTTCGTTTTTCCAGCCTACTTTAAAACCCAAAAAGTGTTATAGCAGCGCTAATTGCCCCATGCGTAATTTTCTCGAAAATTATTATGACTTCCAACAGGAAAATAGGAACCGTGTACTAAATTTAAAAAAGTCTGTAGCCCTTTTAGTTCGCACTGTAAATTAAGTTTCAGACAAAAAGACGAATAATGAAAAAAAAAACCAGTTTTTTGTAATCAGCACCCTCCAAAAGTGTAGAGAGCAAAAAATCTTCATTTTGGTTTTTGAACTTTTTTTTTTCCAATTTTCCTATTTTCAAAAAAAAAGAGAATTTGGAAAATGGAAGTTAGTACCGAAATTATGAAACTCGTATGGATCAAATATACCTAAAAAAATGTTCACTTAGACCGTTCTTCCACTAAACGACTGAAAAAAATCTGAAGCACTTAGGAGGAAAAGAACGGGCAAAGTGCAGGGGGACGTCAAAGCGCTTTTTGTAAAGGACGGTTATTACGTAAACGTACGGTAAACCAAAAAGCCACCAAGCATTTTTAAAAAACCCAAAATAAATTACATGAAGAAAAAACTATGATTTTGTGAAGTAGAGAAAAGTTTGCAAACTAAAAACTTTGAAGCTCATTATCTCGTTTTCACCTTTTTGTCACTTAGCACGTTCTTCCACTAAGCTCTTCAATTAACAGATACGAAATAATAGCATTGAATTAAGCACTATCCATGGCAATTGGCTGTTTGTTCAATTCTATGCAAAACCTAAACCATTAATTTGACACCGTAGTAGAAAAGAGGTAGTTTTCAGCATACAGTAGAACTCCAATTATCCGAAGCAATTGGGACCAAAAACATTCGGATAATTGCGTTTTAAACGGAAATAAAAAAATTTTATTCAATTAATTTAAAAGATTGTTGGGCGTGAGATGATGTAGTTCTAGTTAAGGCGTTTATCAGCCAACCAAAGTGTAAGGTGTGTTTTGGCAGTTGAGTTTCTAGCTTTTTGTAATGTTTTTTTCTTCATTAACTTATGTTAAAATGTAGTTTCAAAAAAGTTTATATGCTATTTTTGTTTATCGCTACCGATTTGTGTACTATTCGTCTCAGTTTAAGTCATGCCTAGTAATTTTTTTGGACAGACCAAAAAAAATTCATGACCGCCAACAAAAACACATAACAGATGGTGGAGTTTTTTACTGAATTTCGGATAACAAACGCTTCGGATAATTGGAGTTCACTGTACTTAAATACAGAAATTGTATCCACTTTACCCTCTCAACGCTGTGTGTGTTTTCTAGTAGATTTCCCTTTTTGGGAACTCTTTGTTTAAATTGACAAACATATACAAGATGCGAATATTACTTTAAATTTTAAAAAAAAAGGTTAGAATAATTTAAAATTTGAATAAAACTTTAGAGTGAAGTATGAATATTTAAAAGTTAAAAAATATTTTTCCAAAAATTTAATTTTTAAACCCCAAGTAAGCAAGCTAAAAATTTTTTTTTTTACGAAAACTACTTAATATAGTAAGGGGGTAAACCCATTTTTTATTATAGAGTAAAACCTAAATATTGAATAATGTAAAAAAAAAAACTTAATTTTTTAAAAGT
>JAFNEN010005962.1:0-10105 GCA_019343175.1 Oedothorax gibbosus
TTTTTTTTTTACATTTAAAAAAAAAAATTCAAAACCGGCTTTTTTTAAAAAAAATTTAAAAAACGGGAAAAAAGGCCCCCCCCTTAATTTTTTTTTTTTAGTCCCCCCCCCACGGTTTAAGTGGGGGGGAAAAAGGGGCTTCGCTAACCATATTTAAAAAAGGGAAAAAAGGGGCCCCCTTTTTTTTGGAAAATTAAAATTTTTTAGTGGAGCCCTGACACGGGTGGAAAATTTTAAAATTTTCCCATTTTTTTGGTTAAAAAAAGTATTGTTTTAAAAAAATGAAAACAAATTTCAACATTTGTGTTTTTTTTTAATGCCCCAAAATTGGTTTTTTAATTTTTTAACAAACCCAAATTTTGTGTTTTTTTTTCCCCAAAACCCCAACGGGGGATTTTCGTAAGGGGGGGGACGATTTTTTTATCGAGGCGGGGCCCTTTTCAAAAAATTTCGGGGTTTTTGTTTTTTTTTCCGAAAAATTTTATAGCAAAATTAAAAATTTTTAATTTTTTAAAAACGTAAATAATATTTTTTTTTTTTAAAGGGGGGTTTATTATATTTATCCGAAAAAAATTTAAAAAAAAAAAAATGCTTTGGGACCCCTTTTTAATTTTTACTAAAACTGAAAAAAACTAATTTTTTTTTTGGAAATTAACCTTTTTTTCTTTTTTTAACAAGCGATGCAAAGGGGGGTTTTTTTTTTGGGGCCCCCTTTTTTAAATCGTGTAAAATAAAAAAAAAAATTTTTTGAAAAAAACCAATGGGCCCCTTTTTTTGGGGTTTTTAAAACCTTGGGGCTGCTACTTTTTTTTTGTAAAAATTTTTTTAAATTTTTCAGACCGGGGGGGGAGTTTTTTTTTTTACGTTTTTTTTTTTTTTTTTTTTTTTTGAAATTTTATATTTTTTTTTTTTAATTTTTTTTTTTTTTTTTGGGCGAAAAAAAAATATCATTGGCCCCCCTCACATAAAAAATTTCCCCCCACAAAACTAAAATTACCAAAAATTTTCAAAAAAGTAAATACCTTTTTTTTCCAGGGGGGGGGTTTTTTTTAAAGCAAAACAAATTTTGGATCTGGAAAAAAAATGGCCCCCCTTTTTTTTTGGGGGAAAAAAAAAATTTTTTTTTTTCCCAATTTGAAAAAAAGGGGGGGAAAAAAAAAAATTTTTTTTTCCCTTTTTAAAATTTTTTCCCTTTTTAAAACAATTTTTGTTTTTTTTTTTTTTTTTTTTTGTAAAAATTTTTTTTTGGGAAATAAAATTTTAAAAAAATTTTTTCCCAAAAAATATAAAAAAATTTATTTTTTTTTTTAAAAAAACCGTTTTTTTTTTTTTTTTTTCCCTTTTTTACAAAAAGGGGTTTTTTTTGGGAAAAGGTCAAATTTTGCAAAAAAACCCAAAAAAATTTTTTTTCCCCTCCCTTTTTTTGGGAACTTTTTTTTTTGGGGGTTTTTTTTTTTTAAAAAGGTTTTTCCCCCCAAAGAAAAAATTTAAAAAAATTTAAAAAAAAAACAAAACGGGCCCAAAAGGGTGGTTTTTGGGAGATGTTTTTTCCCCCTTTTTTTTTTTTTAAAAAAATTTTTTTTTTTAAAAAATTAAAAAAAATTTTTTTGGGGCCTTTTAAAAAATTTTTTTATTTTTTAAACATTTTTTTATTTAAAAAAAAAATTTTTCAGATTTTTTTATTAATGGGTTTTAATTTTTTTTTGGTTTTTTTTTTTTAAAGGTTAAAAAATTTTTTTAAAAAATTTTTTTTTTAAAAAGGGTATCGCTTTCAGAATGGTACGATTTTCTGTCCCATTTTTTTTTTTTTTTTACTAAGCCAAAAAAATTTTTAAATCGGAAAAAAAAATTTTTTTTTTTTTTAGAAAAAACCCTTTAAAGTTGAAAATTTTTTCCCATTTAAAAAATAAAATAAAAAAATAAATTTTTGGATTTTTTTGGGGAAAAATTATAAAAAAAGGTTTTTTGGGAAAGGGGTTTTTTTTTATAAAAAAGATTTTTTTTTGGAATTTTTTTTTGGGCCCCCCCCGGAAAAATTTTTGGGAAAAAAACCCCGCCCCCGTCCCCCAATTTTTTTTACCCAAAAAAAAGGGGGCCTTGACGATTAGAGTTAACTTTTTTTTTTTAAAAAAAATACATATTTAAGTAAAGGGGAGGAAAACCCCCCTTTTTAAATTTTTTTAAAGCCCAATTTTAAAAAAAATTTTAATTTAAAAAAAAAAGGGGAATTTTTTTTTTTTTTTTTAAAAGGTTTTTAAAAAAAAAAAAATCATCAAAATTGGAAAAAAAATTTTTTAAAAAAAAAAACCCCCAAAAAAGGAAAAAAAATTAAAAAAAAACCAAAATGAACAAAGGATTTTTTTTTTTTTGAGTGTTTTTTAAGGGGGTTTTTTTTTTCAACAAAACCAAGCAGACAAATTGAACGCCCCTCAACGCCTCCCATTTTCAATATAAGGCCTGGGTTGGAAAAATTAACCCATGGGGAAAAAAAATCCCCCGGGGCCCCCCCCCCCCCATCTATTGGTTTCCCCCCGGGTTTTCACTTTAGAAATTTTTTTTTAAAGCTAAATTGAAAAAAATTTTTAATTTTTAAAGGGAATAAAAAAAAATTAAAAAAAACGCCATGGGGGGTTTTTTGTTTTTAAAAAATTAAAATAGAAAAATTGGGGAAAATTGGGGGTTTTTTTCCCCCATTGAAAATTAAACAAATTTTTTTTTTTTTTTAAAAAAAGGGCACTTAGAAACTGCTTAACCCCAAAAAAAATGCTTCCCAAAAAAAAAAAATTTTACGTAAAAAAAAAAACCCCGCTAAAACAAAATAATTAGTTTTTCTATTTAACTTTTAAATTACAATAAAAAAACTATTTTTTTTCATCGAAAAAAAATTTAGTACTTATTACTTATGAGATTTTTTTTTATAAATTTTCTTCTTGTTTTTGGGGGGAAAAAAATAAATTTAATTTTTTTTTTTTTGCTCGTTTAAAAAGAAGTAAAGTTATGTATTTTTTATAATCATCTAACATTTAAACTATCGGTTTACCCTTCAAAACATGAATAAACGAATTGGGTTTTTTTTATTTTATACTATTTTTTTATAAAACCCAAAAAAGGGAAAATTTGGGAAAAAAAACCTAAATAAAAAAAAAATAATTAATAATAAAAACGTCCCCCTTATTTTATTAATAAATTATAAATAAAATAGATTATGCTGTTAATTCTTTAAATGGCCCTAAATGAAAGGCCTTTTAAAATTGAGCATAAATGTGGTTGTATGAAATTTTTAACCGTCCTCTGCTTCGAAAAATACTATAAGAAACCGAACCTTGTGCCTTTTCCGCTCTAAATTTACTCTATACGAAACAATCAAAGTAAATCGCATTGTTTGGGACCAATATATTTAAGGCATTAGTCCAACTGGATTTTATACACACAAAATTAAAATTTCCTAATATAATTTTTTTTTCCCATTTAATTTTTTTATAAATAAAGATTCTTCCCGGTGCAAATGTTTTGTGTGAGTTTTTTCCAATGGTCGAATTTTTTTTTTAATTTTTTTTTAAAATTTGTTTTTCTTCCTCTTTTTTATTTTTAAGAAGTTAAAAAAAGTTTTAATTTTGCGCCCAGTGTTTTTTTTTTTTATCCTGGCGGGTTTTTTGCTTTTTTCCTGGTGGATTTACACTCTCCCTTTGTTTTTTTTTTTTTTTTTTTTTTTTTCCATTTTTTTTTGCCTCAAGTCTATTTTCCATTTGTTTTTGGTAAATTTTTTCACTCTCAAAATGAACGTTTTTTTTTTTTTTTTTGTTTCGTCCTGGCTCTTTTTTTTTCTGTTTTTTTTTTAAGAGTTTTTTTTTCTTTTTACTTTTGCAAACTTGTTTTTTTATTCCCCTGCCTATTTTATTAACCTTTTTTCGGATTAAATTTCGTTTTAATTTTTTTCAAGTTTTAAACAGTAAAGAAAATTAACAACCCAAAACCGTCTGTTGTTTTGAAAAACTTCGCCCCTTAATGAAATATTTTTGTGGTCCCTTTATGTTTGGAATAAATTAAGGCAAAAAAACTAGTAAGGAACAGCAATTTAAAGTGATTCCCGACTAAAAAAAGCTTTAGTTTCTACTGAAAGAAATAGTTTTTTTTCCCAACATTTTCCGGTTTTCAGTAAAAAAGCAAGGAAATATTGGTAAACTGGTTCATATAACAAAAAAATGTAAATTTTTTTTCCGGAATGAAAAACCAATTGACCAAGTGCCCTTGGAAACCAGTTTTCCCACTTCAACTGGACGTTACTGCCCCCATTGCGTTCCCCGTTTGGAATTTCTAATATGGTATTTTGTTTAATCCATATGGCGAAAGCAAGAAAAAAATTCGCTACGCCACTCCCCACCTTAAATTCCTAACCCTTTTCAATTTAAGGCTAATGTTATCGCCTTAAATTAATATCCATTTCGGACCCACTTTTTGAAAAATCCCAAAACACGTGGCCTCCAATATTTTTTCAGAATCATTTGGGTTTTTTGTCCCCAACTTAAAAAAGGTTTGATTCGAAGCAGTATTTTGGTCCAACTTAACAAATCGTCCCCGTTTCCGAGTCGTTTTCCGACCCTTTTTTTTAATTTGCGAATTATTTTGGAAAACGACCAACGATTTTTTTTTTTACTCAATGACAATAAATATTTAACCGATTTAGTTTTTCAAGCAATTTCACCCCTTATTGGAAGTACCTTCAACAATTTCTATTTTTTTTTTTTTTTTCTGAACTTTTTTCAATGTCCTTTTCCAGTTTTTTTTTTTTTCAATTTGACGTAATTACTCCTTGTCCTGTAGCATGTGGTTGTTTTTTGTGGCTATGGAAGAGTGGGTGGAATTGGGCCAGACAGACATAGTCACTTTAATAAAAAAGGTGTTTTTCCAATTTTTTTTTACGTCATAAACGTAGTGTGGGAAGCTATTAAAACATATAACGTTTTTTTAGTTAAAATTTTTGGACTTGTAAAAAAAGGGTTTTTTTTGTAAAATTCATTATCCGGAAATAAATGCCCACTTAATGCTTTTTTTTTTTAGGAGATTTTCCTGACAACCTTTTTGAGATTTCCTTTTTGCAAATTAAAACAACTTTTATTGAACTAAAACATCCTAATCTTTTTTTTTTTATTTAGAGTTTTTTGACGTAGATATTTTTTTTAAAAATTCAAGGCACATTCCCTATTGTAACACTCACACATTTTTATTAATTGGTTTTTTTTTTTATTATTCAATAATCCCTAATAAATAGCTAAAATCCCAGTTTTTTAATTCAAACATTTACAAATATTGTTTTTTCGAATGTCTTTTGTGAAAAAGAACTGGTAAATGAAACCTTAAAAAATGCAGAATTTTTTTTTTCAATTAACCTTGTTATCCCCCCTCATTCCTTAAATCCGTTTTTTTTGTTAAAGTTTACGACCATTCCCCTCCTAGGATTATTCTTTTCTTGCCCCCTTTTAAAGCGTAAAAAAAAAGCATTCTAAAGGGAAAATAAAAATAATGAATTTGGTTTCCATCTATCCTTTGTGGAGAACAAAGGGCCGGGAAAAACTTTTTTTTCGACTAAGTCCTTGGTGGGTAAGAACCCACTTTTTATTATTTTTCATTCCTCCCGTTTATTTTTTTTTTTTTTACATCTCCCTAAAAATTTAATACGGCCCCTCATCCCTGAAAAAACGCGGAAGAAAGAAATTTCTTTGAATGTCCGATATTATAATTAAAATGCAATTTCGGAACTTTTTTTTTTTTGTCGTTATTTTTTTAAATTAAAATATTTATGAAAGAGTTTTTTTAGGGGAATTTATCTAATTCAGAGCCTTTTTTTAAAACAAGCCAGCTATTTAGCTTTTAAACGATCTTAAAAAAACGTCCCATTTTTTTTTAACTTAAAACACTAAAACGTTTTTTTAAACACGTAAAACGTGAAAGATTTTTTTACATAGAGGTTAATGTCCCGTCCTGCCTGTTTTCCTACCACTAACTTTTCACAAAAGCCCAGAACCTAACAAAATGTAACGGAACCCAGGTGTGGATACAAATCAAAACAAGTTCCAAACTCTTTAGACACACAAGGCATTGGGAACAATATCAGAAAAAAAAGAAATCGATTCCGAAGTACCTTTTAATTTAAATACAAAATGAAATATTTAGTTACTCTTTTTTCCTTTTTTAACAGCCATATGTCTATTTTTTAAGTGGAATAAATCCCCATTTGGGAGATGTAAACAAATCCCGGCACGAGAAACTTTTATTTTAACTTAAAACAGTTTTAAAGGAAATTTTTATTTTTTTGTGATCTAAAAATTCACTTTTTGGAATTGAACCTCCCCCCCCATAAAATAAATAGCAAAAATAATGGAAATTCTTTGATTTGCTTTGTTATCATTTTTTTTTTATTTAGAAAAGAGAGCCCACAAAGGTGGGTCTTAGTTTTTTTGAAAAGCAGCCTTTAATTTTTAGCTTCCCACAACTGCCGGTTTTAATAACGTAAAAAAAGAGGTCCCCTTTATAAATCCGTTTTTTCAGATTTCCCCCCCCGCCACCCCCCATCTGTTCCTATCCGTCCCCCCACATTCCAATAACCCAAACTCAACAAAACCGCTACAAGTCCACGTTGTGGATTACGTCCAAAAAAAATTTTGCCGCATCAAAAATTTTACGAAACAATTGGAAACATCTTAAAAAAATAATTCGAATTCCCGAAGTAAAACTTCAATTATTTAAAAAAACCCCGCTAAATTTAAAATGCACTCATTTTAAAAAAACATAAGAAAAATCCATTTTTTTTTTATTAGATTAAATCCCTATTGCCCCATTCAACAACAAACAAATCAAACTTGAGAAACTTTATTTTTCTTTTTAAATTAAAAATTTTAAAAGAAAATTTATTTTTGCGACACAACCAATCATTTTGGAAATGCCTTTCCGCAATATATATTTTTTTTTCCCCACAAAGAGAAAAATATTTTTTATTAGTAAATGTTTGAAATTATGGAAAATGTTTTTTTTTTTTTTTTTTGCTAGGTCGATTTAAATTAGAGGAATAAATTAACAAATACTTATTTCCCTTTTAAAATTTAAAAAACTATTTACAAATGACTAATTAAATGATTTTCGAAAGAAAATAAAATAAAAATAAAGCCCAAATTTTTGTTTTAAGAGTGTAGATGTTTTAATTATACAAAAATTTAATAGGTTTTTACTGTTGTTTTTGTGCCTCTTTTTTTTCCTGGTTTTAACCCAACAAATGTTTTTTAGGAAGCGGTTTTTTAAAGTGACGGATTTCCTGGTAACAAACCTAACCTTTGTTTTTTATTTTTTCAATTTACATTTTAAGCCCTTTTAACTAATGAAATAAATGACAATACTATTTTTAACTAATTTTTTAACGAGGTTTTTTTTTTTTTTTTAAAATATGGTTTTTTTTAATGGGAACTGTTTAAAAAAAAAATCCAAATTTCGTTTTTTTATTGTTATTGAATTGTAAAGAATGTTTTCATGCTGTTACACATACATTGAAATATGAAAAAATGTTTTTTTTATTAAATTTTTTTTTTAAGTTGTGACAGCAACATTACCTATTTTATGGTTTTTTTTCGCAAACACAACAAATGATTTTTAAGTAAAACGTTTATAAACTTAATTATTTGATAATTTTTTGGATGAAAAAATTATTGGTTTTTTTTTTTTTTTTTTATTAAGTTTTTTACTTTTAAAAGGTTTTTATATAGAACTATATGCTAAGAACGCCCCTTATCCTGTTCCATACCGTAAAAAAAAATGAAAAAGCGTAATTTCCAGAGATAACAAATACATTGAAATGCCCCCCAAAAATAGACTGTGGGGTTTTTTTTCCGAAACCCCAAAAATCAAAACCACTTCAGGCCATTAGATTAACAGAAGTTTTTTTTTACATAACCAAGAAAGTTGTTCTAAAGGGAAACCTAAAAAATAGCATCACTTTTTCCCCCTGGTTACATAAGTTACTCAACTTGAAAAATTAAGATTACCGTAAAAGACTCCACAACAAGCGTTTGCCCGGAAAAGGATTACCTAGGATTATAAAACTTTTTTTTTTTTAAATTTCCCCATTATTAATAAACAAAACCAATTTTTACAAATACTCATTTACCCTTTCGAACTCCAAATAAATGTAAGCAAACAATAAAAAATATAAAACTTTGAGCTTGCCGGAAATAAAACTAATGAAAGAACACATTTTTTGGCTTTTTTTAATAAGTTTACAATTTTTCTCATGAATGTGGGTTTTGACCGAATTTTTTTTCAAAAGGTGTATAAAATCGTGGGTGGATTAGCAAGTTTTGTTTTTTTCTTAGTGTTTACCCAGTTTTTTTTACAACTCTTGCACAAACGTAAAACATGTTTTTTTTTAACCTAAGATATACCCAAATTGGTAAAAAACTTTTATTAATTTTATGTTTCCGGTTGCAACTCTCATTTACATTAAAGCTTAAATAGCAATTTGCCAAATACAAGTAATTGTTTTATGGAAATGTTTTTTTATATTAAAAACAATTGGGTTTAACAATCTGATAAATATTCAAATATCAAAAATTTTTTAAATACGGCCCGTAAAAACAACTAAACTTTTTTAATGAAAAATTTATTTATCAGATGTAAACATTTGTGCCCTTTTCAAATAATTACCAATTTGCAACAATTTTAAATTTTTGTTTTCCCCTTCCTATTGGGGTAAATTAAAGTTTTGAAAAAACAGTTTTTTTTTTGAATCCTGTTTTTAAAAATAATCATTTTTTAACAAATTGAGTGTATTACTTACCCCATAAAATTGCATTTAAAACATTTTTACTATAAACAAAAAATTAAATACAATTATTTTAAGCCTAAAATATGTGATTTACATAGATTTTTTGTTTTCCCAAATGGAAATTTGTGTTTTTTTTTAATTTGTTTTTTTTGATCAGTAAAAAAAATTTATAAAGCCGTTTTAACTAAATTCTGGTACAACAACGTTTTTCAAACATTCGTATTGGTTAACTTCGTAACTTTTTTAAAGAAATATATCTAGGATGACACGGGGTAATTTATTTTGAACAAAAAAAATCAAAACTTTTTTTTACCCATAGGTCCTCCCATTTAAATGTTTCGTTTTTTATACAGTAATTGTTTTTTCGTAATGACTATATGAGTATATCTGTTTTTGGTACCAATTGGTTGAATTTTACCATTTCCTCTCTGTAAGATTAGAAAAAAAAAAAATAATTACTTTTTTGGTTCTAGAAAATTAACCCCGCCAATTTGGGGGGTAATTTATTGACATTTGTGGGGTAGTATTGGAACATTAAATATTTTTTTTCAATATGTTCTGCACAGATTAACTACATACAATCAGGGGTACATTTTGTGGGACCCACTGGTGGGGTGTCCGCTAATTGAAGATTACTGTGGTAATGGGGGTAAATTTATTTAACCACCATAACAGTTTTTTTTTTTTTCTGTAAAAAAAGTTATAACAGTAAAATCTAAGTTAAAATTTTCCCCAATTCAAATTTTGAATATTTTCCCACACACTTTTTTTTAATAATTTTTCCTTTCACAAACCCCTACAACAAGTAAAATTTAACACATTGAATGCTGTCTTTTACACCAAATTGAAATGGTACATGAACTGCATTAGATCCTTAAATACAGTTATACCTATAAACTAACCCTACAGAACTTTTACTTCCAATCTGCTGTTTTTTTTGGTTGGGGATTTTTTTTTTTTTTCAACGTTTGAGTGAAATTTTTTCATGCCCTTATACAGTGCTTCAATACCTAAAATTTCAAACGTAAAAAACAAACTTTAATTAAACTTGCCAGTGTTTGAATCAATTGCGGTTTATAATACTAAAAGGTTGGCTCCCTCTTATCTTATGTAACTACACGGAAATAAAAAGGTATGTTAAAAACCGTACCAAAAATATATTTGTGATCATTAATTGTAAACTTTTGGCCTGTTTTCACCCGAAATTAATGCACCTTCGCCCGGGTTTTTTTTACCAAAAAACATTTTGCTGACACGTCCCCTAGCAAAATTCCCTTTTTGCTCAAAATCTAGACT
>JAFNEN010005963.1:0-12794 GCA_019343175.1 Oedothorax gibbosus
AAATGAAAAAAAATTTACAGGGGGAAAATCTGTTTTTTTTTTAAAATTTTTTTATGTGATTCCATTGAAAATTTAAATTTTAAACATTTTTTTGCCCAAAAAATTATAAAAAATTTTTCTAAAAAACCCCAAACTGGTTTTTTTTTTTTTTTTTAATTTTTTTTTTTTCAGTGTGTTTTTTTTCCCTGTTCTCTTATAGTGGGTAAAAATTTCCCCTCTCCCCAAAAAGATTTTTTGCCCCTCCTAAAACTGGCATTTCCTGGTATTTTTTAACAAAAGTCAAAATTTTTTTTTCCCCAAAAAGGGGAACTTTTCCCCCACAAACTACATTCCCCCCCAATTCGCCAAAAAAAACAAAAAGTTCTTAAAAAAAAAAAAGGGGGCCTATTTTCCCTTTTTACTTAAATCTTTCTGAAATTTTAAAATCGGAAAAAAACTAGGTTCCAAACAGAAAAATTCTCAACAACGTTTCTACACTAAAAATTTTTTACACAAAAAAAAAAATTGCTAAACACGCTATAAATTTAAAAATTTTCTAAAACCCCAAAACCCCCCAATTTTTTTTCCCCCTTAATATTCTTTCAAAAAATACATTATTAAGCCCCGGCTCGATTTATTTTTTTTTTCCAAAAAAAATTAAAATTTTTTAAAAATTAAAAACAAAAAATAAAAAAACTACTCCAACTGCTTTTAAAAAAAAAAAAAAAATTTAAAAAACAAGCGAATTATATGAAAAAAAAATTCCCCTTGTCGTTTTCCCGGGTAAAACATTAATGAACAATCAAAAGAATCACTTTTCTAAATTTATGACGTAATTCGAATGATTCATGAAAAAATTATTTTGTTTTTTAAAAAAAATTTTTTCTCCCATTGTTGATTTGGCAAAATTTGATTTAAATGACTAAAAAATTGGGAAATTTTAATGCTAATTTCATGGGAAATTCCCCCCCACAGATAGTAATTTTTTCCCCTCGGGGACGTAAAAGACGGGTGGACAAAAAATTAAAATTTGGGGGTTTTCCCTGAGGCCCCCAAGCTTTCTAAAAAAAAAAAAAAAAAAAATTAAGATCCAAAAAAAAAAAGGAAACCCCTTTTTTAGGGGGGGGGTACGGACAAAAAAAACCCAGACGGAAAACCCCGACCCCAAAATTTTTTTTTTTAAAAACTTTTACTTTTTTTTTTTTTTTTTTTTTTTTTTTTTTTAATTTTTTTCCTTTTTTGGGAATTTAAAAAAAAAAGAAAATTATGTTAAAACGGATTTCCCACTAAAAAAACTTATTTTTGACTTTTAAAAGGGTTTGGGTTAAAAATAAAATTTTGGAGAATAAATTGGTAGATTTGTTGGATTAAATTTTTCCCGCATTGGAGAAAGGGCCGGGAAAATTTAAATTTTAAATTTTTTTTTGAATCGGGGTCAAATGACCTTAAAGTGCAACAAAACGCAGAACCATAAAATTATTTTAGCAACATCCTACACCCCCCTCAGAACTATACAGCGGGGAAAAAAAAAAAACCGTTTCCACCCTTCGTTTTTCGGCTGCTATTGGTCAAGGAATTTTGTGAAAGGTGTCCATTTTTTTAGGAATTAAACGAAAAGGAAATTTTTAGAATGGCAATAAAAAAATTTTATACGGGGTCGTCTACATATTAAAAAGAGTATCAACTTTTTAAAAAATTTCCCAATGGGAACACCCAATTTTTTTTTTTTTAAAAAATGGGTTTTTCATCTTCAAAAATTTCCCCCGAAACCAAACGGAAAAATTATTTAATTTGGCTTTTTTTTTGTTGGGGATAAAGCATTCAAAGTTGGGAAAGCCCCTAAGTTAAAAAAATTTTCACAAACTTTTTTTTCATACCCCCACAAAAAAAATTAATTAAAAAACCCATTTTTTTTACTTATATTTCTTTTTAAAACTTTTCCCAAAAAAAATCAAAACAAAGTTTTTTTTTTCAAACAATTTTTCATTATTTTATTTTTTTTTTTTAAAAATTTAAAAAAGAAAAAATAAAACATGAATAGCACCCCAAATTTTTTGTTACATAAATCGATAATTTTAAACAATTAGAAACCAAAATTCCCCGAATTTTTTTTAAATTTAACAACAATTTTTTTGGCCGAGTTATTGTTTAAAAAAACTGAAAAAAAAAAAAAAAATTTAGGGAAAACCCTGTAAAAAATTACTTACAAATTGGATCCTAACCCTTTCATTATCGTTTTTGGGGGTTTTAAAAGCTTTTTTTTGGGAAATTTTTTATTTTAAATTTTTTGATGGGCTGTTTAAATGGGCTTAAAAATTTTTTTCGGGGTTTTTTAAGTGCAAAAAATTTTATTTTGTTCCTAATAATTAACATTAAATTATTCTTTACTACAAAAATTAAAACAAAAGAGTGAAATTTTTCCCCCTATAGGAGAAGTGCAATTTCGGGGACCGGAAAGGAGTGGAAAAAATTAAACTCAGACTGATTTTTAAAAAAAGGCTCGTTTTTTTAAGGGGTGTTTTTACGCAGATTGTTTTTTTTTTTTTTATTTTTTTTAACCCCACTTTTTCCCAAAAAGAGTGAAATTTTTACTTCCCATGGAGAAGTTGCATTTTCCCGGCATGGAAAGGAGTGGAAATTAAAATTTAGACTGGGGTTAAAAATCCCCTCGTTTTGTTTTTAAAAAAGTGTATGTTTTTGAAAAAATGTTTTTTTTCCCAAAACAATTTCAAAAAGTGTGTTTTTAAAATTAAAATTAAACACTCTAAAAAAAATTAAATTTTTTGGGAAATTTGGTGTTTTTGCATATTTTTCAAACGTTTACCCAAAAATTTATTATTTAAAATGATTAAATGGGCCAAATTTCCTTGGGTTTTAAAAACATTCCAAATCATTCTGGGGTAATTTTTTATTTTGCTTTCCTTTAAATATCTTGGGTTTAAAATCCAAAAAACTTTTCGTTTTTGTTTTTTTTTGTGGTTTTTTATTTAAACCCTTTTAAAATGAGCTGGGTTTTCCGGAAAACAATTCCCCCAAAACCGAAATACCGACAAACCAGGAATCTCGAAAGCCAAAAACCCCGAAAGGGGCCCTAAAAACCCCGACATAAAAGAAATCCCGAATGGGTTTGAAATCCCGAAAATAGAAATTTTTGTCCATTTTTTTAATTAAAAAAAAAAAAAAATTTTAGAATAACTTTTTTATTTAACTTTTTTTAGTTAGTTATTTAGTCAGTTAGTTTCATTCGGTTAATTTAAAGTCTTTCGGTTTGTCAGTCAGTCCTTTTATTTTTGTCAGTCCGTTATTTTTTTCAGCCCAGTTTTTTTTTTAGCCCCTTTCAGCCCCAAATTTGTCTTTTCTTTTTTAAGTCAGTCCGGTTAGTCAGCCCCGTCAGTCAGTTATTTTTATTCAGTTCAGTAAAGTCCGTTAGTTAGTCAAGAAATTTTAGTTAGTTTTTTTTAAGTCATTTTAAGAAATTTAGTTAGTCAGTTTTTTTTAGAAAAAGAGTAAGGGTCAGTTCGCTGTTTTAACAAATTTGGGGACAGGGCCAGTTTTGGACTAAGTTGGGTCAGTCCGGACTAACTAACGGGAACTAAACAAAAGACGGGATGACTAACTGATTTACAAAAATGACTAATTGCCCCCCAAACTAACGGGAAATGACTAAAAAAGGGGGCCTGACTAACAAACTGACTAACTGCCCTTGACTGTCTAACTAAAAGATTTAAATGACTGACAAAATAACTTACTGACGGGGGGAACCCAAATAACTGATTTAACTGACTAACTAAACTAACAAAATACTGACAAAATAACAACTAATTTGGGACTGATTTAACTAAAAACTTACTGACTGCCCTAACAAACCGACAAAATGACTGACAATTTTAAAAAAACCCCGACGGGAACTAACTAACTAAGGGGATTTTAACTAAGGGACTAACTAACTAAATTTAAAATTTAATTTAACTGACAAAAAAAATAAATAAATAAATAATGGGAAAAATTTAAAAAAAAAAAAACGGGGGAAATGGAAAAAAAAACTATTTTGGGGGTTTTCCCAAAAACCCCCTTCCCGGGTTTAAACCCTTGGGGTTTTTTTTACTCTTTTTGGGATTTGGGGGGTTTGTCGGAATTTTGGCTGTCGGGGTTGCCCCCCCAACCCATGGGGGCCCCCAATTTAAAAAAACCCTTTTTTAAAGGGAAAAATGAATAAACCCCAAAAAAAATTTGGGAAAAATGTAAAAAATAAATGTTAATATCAGGTTTTTCCCCCAATCTTTAAAAACCCCCCTAACCGCTTCAAATATTTTTTTTTTTTAAAAAAATCGTATGTTTTTTTAAAATTTTAAAAATTAAAAAAAACTTTTTTCCCCTTTTGTCTCCCCCCTTTATTTTTATTTCGGAATTTTAAAAATTTTCCAAAAATTTTTTAAAAAAAAAAAAAGGGAAAAAAAAAAAAAAAATCCTTTTTTATAAAAAAAGGGTTTTAAAATTCAAACACCCTTTTTGGGCGAAAAATTATAAAAAACCCTTTTAATTGTTACCCTTGGCTTTTAAAAAAACCCAACCCAAAAAATATTCCCCCTTTTTTAAATTTTTGGAGATTTCCCCCTAAAGGGGTTTTTAAAAATTTAAATGTTTTTAATATCAAAAAGGGAAAAAAAATGCAAAAGGGGAATAATTTCTTTTTTAAAAGGGGGGGTTTTTTTTAAAAAGGTGCTTGAAAAATTTTGTGAAAAAAAAAGGGGGGTTTTGTTGTTTTTTGAATTTTTTTAAAATTTTTGGGGATCCCCCTTTTTAAATATTTAACTACCCCTTCCCCCAATTTTGGGGGTTGCCTTTCCCCTAAAATTTCTTACGCTATTTCCAAAAAATTTTAAAACCTTTTTTCCCCAAAATTCCAAAAACCCAATAAGAAACCAAAAAACAAAAGGTGGATGGGTTTCCCCCCCCCCCCCCCCCAAGCTGTACCACAACCACTTTGTGCCCTTTTTTTTCCACATTTTTTCTTTTAAATTTTTTTTGGGGTTTATAGGGGGTTTTCGTGTTTGGGAGGGGTTTTTAGATTTGACCCCCTAAAAAAACCCCCCAAAAACCGCCTTCCCACCTCGGCTCCAAAAACCCCCTGAGGTTAAAATTGAGATTGAAAAAAAATTGGATTTTTTTGCGGTTTATTTTTAAATAATAAAAAAAGGGTTTTGTGGGGTCTGGGGGGGTTTTTTTTTGATTTGTGTTCGTTAAAAAAAACCCCTTTTTTTAAAATATTTGCCCTCAGAAATTCGAAATTTTTTTAAGATAGTTTCCCCTTTAATACCAACGTGTGCACCTGGGCTTAGGTTTTTTTTTCAAAATTTTTTCCCTTTTTTTTAAGAAAAAAATTCAAAATTTTTCCCCGAAAAAAGACAACACTTTCGCTCAATCCGATTCATTTTTTTTCTCTTTCCTGATGCCAGGGGTGAAAAAATTAAATAAATTTTTTAAAGAAAACTTTTTTAAAATTTAAAAAATTTTTTTTATTCTTTTCCCCCTTTTTTTTCAAAAACCCAAAATTTAAAAATTTTTTTAAAAAAAATTTTGGGGAAAAATTTTTAAAATGACTGTGATTCCCCCATTTTTCATTCCCGCATTTTTTTGGGGGTTTTTTTTAGGGTTTTTGGGGGTTTGGGTTTTTTCTTTTTGGGAGGGGGCATGGTATGCATTTTGGGGCCAATTAAATGTATAGTTAAGCCCATTTCCCCTTTTGGCCCCCCAACTTTTTTGGCCAAATCCCCTTTTGGGCACCTTTTTGGGTTTTTTAAAATTTTTCCTAAAATTTGTAGATTTTTTCATGCGAGCACGAAAAAATCCAAGTTGCATGAAAAACCTTTTTGCCAATCGAATTCAGTTTTGTTTGGCTACATTGTTACGAACTAGACTTGCCCAACGGTTGTTTTTTTATTTTTTTTAAAGACCCAAATTTTTCTTTTTCTTGCAAAAAAATTTCCCAAAATCGGGGGAAATTTAAAAAATTTGGGGTTTTTTTGTTTGGGTTAAAAAAAAACAATAATAAAAATAACAAATTTTTTTAATTTAAAAAAATTTTTAAATTTTTTCCCGCAAATAAATTAAAACGTGTTAAATTTTGGGGGAAAAAAAAGGGCTTTTAAAAATTTTTTTTATAAAAGTTAACCCCTTTTTAAATTGATAAAATTTTTAAAAATAAAAAAACCAAAATAAATTTTATTACTTACTTCAAAAATGCTAGTTTCCCCCCCACCAATTTAAAAAGCAACCTAATTGTTTTCTGCTAAAATCCCTTTCCTACCCCCTAAATTTCCCCTTTTTTAAAGACTTAAAAACACGCGCAACACTCCTGGTTTTATGACTCCATTATAAAAAAACAAAAAAAAATTACTTTTAGGAACAAACAAAAATTTTTCCCCTTTTAAGAGCAATGCTTTTTTTTTTTCAATGAGTAAAAAAGGCGAGTCAAAGGGGTTTTAAAAATTTTTTCAAAAAGAAAAATTTGCCAAAATTTTGAGATAAATTTTTTTTGGGGGAAAAAACCCCCAAGAACCGGTTACCACAATTTTGATTTTTGCAGTTGGGCATTTAGTTGCAACGGAATTGCAAGTAGTTTGCGGGGGGAAAAAGGGTTAAAGGGGCTTTCCCCTAAACTATTGGTTAATAAAGGCCACGCCTAAGCTTTAAAAGGGGTTTTTATGTTTTAAAATTGTTTCCCAATACGTTCCAAAACTCCCCAAAAATTTTTTTAACTAAAATTCCCCAAATAAAAAATTTCTTTTGTAAAAAATTTTAACTTGGGGGTTTTTTCGAAGGTCATTGTTTTTAGGCTGAAAAAGATGGGGGTATTTTTTATCTTATTTTCCCCCGGCCAAAATTTTTTTTCCCAAAAAAAAACCCGCGCCAAAAAAAGCTCAAAGGTTTTAAAAGGGTTTTTGGGGAATTGGGGAATGACTTTAAAATGAGTGCTTTTAAGCGTTTTTTTTTTTTTTGGAAAATTTTTAAAGGAATTTTAAACGGGGTTTTTTAAATTTTAATAACGGCAAAAACAATAAAAATTTTTAAAATGATCCTATAACGGGTTAATAGGTAAACATTTTGGGAAAATTCTATTTGATTTTTTTTTTTTTTCCCGTCAAAGAACGGGTAAAAAATTTGCTAGTAAAAAATAAATTTAAAAACTATTCAGAAAATTTTAAAAAATTTTTTTTAAAAAAGAAACTTTCAAAATTTTTAAAAAGAATTGTTTAAATAAAAAATAACCCCAAAAAAAAAATTTTTTTTGATGATTAATTTAAAAAAGGGATTTTTTCCCCCTATTACCGTAACTTAAAATTTTTTAAAAAAAAATTTAAGAGAAAATTTTTTAAAAACAAAAATTATAACCCTTTTAAATTTTTTTTTGTAAAATGTGGGGGTCTTATGATGAAAAAAGGTTTAAAAACTTTTTTTTAAAAATTTTTTTATTCCATATGGGCGTTTTTTTTACTTCTCGATATTTTAGGTCATGTATTTTTGGTTCATGATTTAAAAAAAGCGAATTTTTTTGGGGGTTTTTAAAAAAATTTTTAAAAATTTGTACGATATTTTCGAATTTTTTTTGAATTTGTTTTAAAAAAAATTACGAGGGGTTTTTTTTTTTCCCGCTCAAAATTGGGAAATTTAAAAAAAAATCGGTTTTTTTTTTAAAAAAAACAAGTAAAAATATCAAAAAATTAAAAATTCCCTGGGGTTGCCAATTGCGGGAAAATGCAGCAATGGGGGTTTTTTTGAAAACCTTTGGGGAATTTCACCTTTAAAAAAAGGGGTTTTGGGAAAAAAAATTTTTTTAGAAATAAAACAAAAAAAAAAAATCGGATTTAAATCTTTTTAAAGGGTAATCCGTGCAAATCCCCCGGGATTGGGAAAAAAGTATTTTATTAAACATTAAAGCATAAAATTTAATTTATTATTATGAGAAAAAAATTTAAAATTTTTAATCTTTTGGTTTAAAACCTTAGTTAAAAAAATTGTTTTTTTTAAAAATGTGGGGTTTGAAAATATTTTTTTTTTTCAAAAAAGAAAAAAAAAAAGTATTTAAATTTCATTTTAATAAGGTAAATCCCCCCGGGGGCCCCCGGGTTAGAAAACTAGTATTTTTAAACATTTTTAAACTTTTAAAATTTTTATTTTAAGAAAATTTTTAAAATTTTCTTAAATCCCCTTGGGGGTTAAAAATGTTAGTTTAAAATTTTGGGTTTTTTTTTTTTTAACGAATAAAAATTTCAAGATTGTACAAAAGGAAAAACATTAAAAAAACTAAAATAGAAATTTAAAAATTTTAAATTTATCATTTTTTCAACCAAAAAAAAAAGATAAAAAAAAATGCCGAAAGCAATTTTTTGGCGCACTCTAAGAAAAACATAAAAAAACTATCAAATTTTTTGAATTACGAAGGCAAAAGTTTTTTTTAATAAAATTTCTTGTTGTTTTTTTTTTTTCCCTTGCATCCCCTTTACAATCCAAAACCTTACTTTGCAAAGTAAAAAAAAATTTATAAAGGGGGGAACCCCAAAAAACCTTTTTCCCCTTTTTATTTAAAAAAACTTAAAGTTTTAAAAAGGGAAAAAAAAAGGGTTTTTCCCAAAGAAAATTTTTATAAAAAAAACCCTTTCAAACATTTAAATTTTTACACAATGAAAAAAAAAAAAAAAAAACCCTTCCCGGCTATAATTTAAACTTCAAAAAGGGCCAAAAAACCCTTTTTTCCCCTTAATACCCCTTTTGGGGGGCAAATTAAGTTAAAAATTTTTATCGTCTGCTCGATTTATTTTTTTTTTCAAAAGAAAAAATTTAAAAATTTATTAATAACAAAAGTAATGAAACAAAATCCAAAATTTTCATTAAAAATAAAAATTTAAAATTAAAAAATAAAAAAAATTCCTAAAAAAATTTTTCCCTTTCTTCCCCCTTTTCCCCTTTGGGAAAAATTTAATGAAAAACCAAAAAAATAAAAATTTTCTACTTTTTAGACGCCCCTTCCAAAATAAATTCATGAAAAAATTTTTTTGTTTTTAAATATTTTTTAAATAAAAAATTTTTCTCATCCCCATTGTTGTTTGAAACAGTGTTTTAAAAATGACTAAAAAATTTAAATTTCAATTTTTTTTTAAGGGGGGAAAAAGCCGAAAAAAAAAATTTAAATTTTTTGCCCGGGAACAAAAACGGGACAGAGGGAAAAAAAAGTATGAAATTTTGGGTTTCTAAAGGGCTAGTTTTCCCCAAAAAAAAAAATTTTTTTTAAAATCCGGGGAAAATTAAAACCCTTTTTTTGGAAGGGGGGGGGGGACGGAGGGACGGACGGGGGAAAACAGTTAGGGGGGACAGACAGCCCCCCCTTAAAACAGACGGGACAGAGGGGCCCCCCCAAACCCATTTCAATACCACAGTGATTTAAATGACCAAAATTTTTTCCCCAATGCTAATTGGGGGGAAAATTTTTCCCCCGACAGATAATAGATTTTTTTTCCCCCCGGAAAGTACAGGGGGGACAACAAAAAGAGGGGGAAAATTTGGGAAAAATTTTTGGGGTTTTCTAGTTTAAAAACAAAAAAAGAATTTTTTAAAATCCATGGATGAATTTTTTTGGGGGAAGGGGGGAAAAAAGGAAAAGGAAAAAAGGACAGAGGGGCCCCCCCCGGGGGGAAAATACCTACTTTTTTTCTTTTTTTTTTTTTTTTTTAAAAATTTTAAAAAAAAAAAGGGGAAGGAAAAAAAAAAATTTTCCAAAACTAATTAAATAAAAAGGCGATTGGTTACTTAAAAATAAAAAAATACGAAAATAAAACCAAACTAATTGATTCTAACGAAAAAAAAAACCCCTTTTCATGAACTAAATTGAATGAATTTTTTTAAAAATAACGGTCTAACCATGAGATGTAAATCCTTTGCGCTTTTTTATAAGCTTTTATATCAGAGTCTCTGGGGGATTTTTTCTAAATTTTTTTAAAAGAGGGTTTGATAATTTTTTTTATTCCTAAACAGGATAATTTTTTTAAAAAATTTTTATTTTCTTTTTGCGAAATTTTTTTTTAATGTCAAACAAAATTGTTTTCAAAAAAAATTAAAAGGGGGCCCAAATTTTTTAACTCTTTTTTTTATATTTTTAAACCCCTTTTTTGAAAAAAAAAATTTTTAATCCCCCCTTTTTTAAATTTTTTTTCGTATTTAAATACTGGGTTTTTTAAAATTAGCTATTGTTAAAAATATTTATTAATTAATAATTAAAAATGAAAAAAAAATTTTGCGATTTCTAAAAAAGATATTTTAAAAAATTTTTAAAAATGTTAAGTTTTTAAAAATTTTTTTTTTAAAAATTAAAATTTAAAACTACTTTTTTTTTAAAATTTCGGATTTTTTCCCCAAAGGGGTTTTTAATTGAAAAAAACTTTTTTAGAAAAAAAATTTTTCGCTAAAGAAAAGGGGGAAAAACGAATAAAAATATGATCTGAATTTATGAATTCAAAAGAAAAAAGGGGGAAGCCAAAAAAAAATTACGAAGAGCTATTAGCCATAGAGTTTTTTTTTGACGGGGTTTTTTTCTAAAAAAATCCCCCAGAAGACCTCTTTTTGGGCGCTTTTTAAAAAAAATCCCTCTTGGTTTTTCTTAAAAAGTACAAGCCAAAAAAAAAAAATGTGCCCCCAGAGCACGGTTTTTTTCTATCTCTATGGGTCTAACTTTTTTTTTTAAATAAAATTTTTTTTTACATCTTTATGATAAATTTTAAATTTTTAAAAATTTTTTTTGAATGATTATACCCCCACAATGTTAATTTAAAAAATTTTTTTTAAAAAAAAATTTTAAAAACCTATAAAAATCCTTTTTTCAAATTTCCCCAAATTTTTATTTTTTAATTTTCCCAAGGTTTTTTGTCAAAATTAAAACTTTGATCCCGGGTCCTAAAAAAAAATAAAATTTTTTAAGGGGAAAATTTTCTTTGTTTCTTAAAAAAACTTTTGAAGATAAACTGGGTTAAAAACTTTTTTTCAGATTGCGTGTTTTTTCCCCAAAAAACCCATAAGCAAAAAAAATGCATTTACTTCTCCATTCTTCAAGGAAATTTTAAAAAGGAGTGCTGCTTTTGGGGGGAACGTTTTTTTTTAAAAAGGGGTTTTGAAAAACTAGAAAATGGGGGAGATTGTCTCGTCCTGGATTTTTAAAATTTATACCTTTTTTTTGAAAGAGAATTTAAATTTTTCCCAAAATTTTAAAATTTTTTTTTTAGTTATTTGCCCCTTTTTTTTTTTTTTTAAAATTAGCTGTGCAAAATTAAAATTTTTCATATATTTTGAGTAAACAAATATATGGAACACAAAAATTTTTTTTTGCCACCCCTTTTTTAAGGGGGGCCCCAAAAAAAAAAAAAATTTTTTTGAATGAAGATAATAAACTTTTTTATTTTTTTAAAAAGTTAAAAAAGATACAACATTTAAAAAAAAACCATACCAAACTTTTTTTTTGCCCAAAAAAAAAAATTAAAAAAAAAAAAACGGCCTTTTAAGTATCCCCTTTTTTGTAAACCCCCAAATTAAAAGGGCCCTTAAAAAATTTTAGAAATGAATTAAAAAATTGGGGAAAAAAAATTTTTTTTCGTCTCGAAATTTGGTTTTTTCCCCGCTTTTAAACTGCAATTTTTGGGGGAAATTTTTTAAAAAAAAAATTTTTTCATTGTTGCGGGTTCTTAAAATTTCTTGTGATTTAAATTAGAAAATTAAAAACAGTTTTTAAAACCCCCGTTAAAAAAAATGTCATATTAAGCTACCCCCGGAGGGAATAAATTTGCCGATGAATAATTTTTTTTTGCAATTTCAAAAAAAATAGAATCTTTTTTACTCATTTTTTAAAATTTTAGGGGAAAAGGGGAAAATGGTGAAAAAGAAAATTTTAATTTTTATACGTTTTTTAAACCTTTAATTTTTGGTATTGTCCCCGGGAAAAAAAATGAATTTTCAAAAGTTTTGGAAAAATTTTTTGTTATTCCCGAATAACGGCAAGCATAAAAAAAAAACAAAAATTTACAAGGAAACCCAATTAGGATTTTCATTTTTTTTAAGATTTGGGAAAATTTTTAAAATTTTAGTGATTTTTGTTTATTTTAAAAATCCCTTTTCAAGTTAAAAGAAGATACAAAATATTTTTTTTTTTTAAATTTTCATTCAAAAGGGAAAACCCAAATTTTTCAAAATTAAAATTCGGAAAAAGTAAATGGGTTTTAAGGAATTTTGCAAAAGTTATTTTTTTGAACTAGTCTTTACAAACGTAAATAAAAAGCATTGATTCGTGAAAAATTTTTTTGATGTGATATTTTACCAGGGGGATTTTTATTGGGGGGAATCTTTCACATTTTAATTTTTATATGTTTAGGGGGGAAGCTGAATTTGATTTTTTTTTTGCAAAAAAACCCCAACAAAAACTTTAAAGAAATAAACTCCCCAATTTTTTTTGCATAATAATTTTTTTTTTTCTTGGGTTATATATTTTTCAAAAAAAAATTGATATAACATCAAAAAACGGATATATTTCAAAAAAGGTTTTTTGTTTTTGAAAATTTTTAAGTTGTTTTTAAATTTTTTTTTTGGGAATTTAAACCCTTTGCAAATTTGCTTTAATTTTTAATAATTAAAAAAAAGATTTTTGCGTGTGTCTGTCTTCGGACGTAAAAGACCTTTCTATATGCCCCAGGGAAATTTGAAATTTTAAAAATGTTTATTTTTTTCCTTTTTTTTTCTTTTGGGGGGGCCCTTACTTTCAGAAAATAAATTCATTATTT
>JAFNEN010005975.1:0-15187 GCA_019343175.1 Oedothorax gibbosus
AAGTCAACAAGATATCCCGAACGCCTATTTATCTTCAAAAGATTTAACTCGCATTCGAAACCTACTTGGATTCAAAAACAAAACGACAAAAAACAGCAAAATAAAAACCTCGTATATGCTCATATTGCTCTAAAAAGGGTCATAAATGCGACGTCAGCTACAAACGTCAGCGTGAAATAAACAAAAAGAATTCTCCCAATAAAAAAGAAAGTGCCACAACAGCTGTCGTTATGGCAACGAATGAACAAGAAAAAAAGAATTCCCCGCCAGAAGGAGAAGAAACCATTGCAGCCACCGTTGTATACAACGGGCAAAGGAATAACAAGTTTATTCTAGACAGCGGAGCGACATCGCACATGTGCTTCAACCCCGACCTGTTCTTCGAATTTACAACACAGACGGACTCCTATATAACACTTGCAGATGACAAACCAGCCAAAATTACTGGAAAAGGATGTGTTAGAATAACTATTCCTGATGAAGATTACGGTACAAAGACATTGAAACTAGAAAATGTCCTATGTGTTCCGGAACTGAAAACAAACTTGCTTTCAATTTCGAAGTGTACACGAAACAACCGCGTAGTCGTGTTTGACGCACGCGAAGCCAAAGTAATTTTAGAAGATGGTTTTACATTATTCCGTGCAGAAAGAAAAGGAAATCTTTATTTTGTCGAACCAATCGAAGAAAGCGCAACAGTCATCGCAGAACTTGAAATCTGGCATCAAAAATTCGGACACTTGAACATGAATGATCTGAAGAAATTGGAATCTCAAAATATGGTTCGAGGACTCAATTTTAGAAACAAAAACGACTCTATTAAGGATTGCAAAATCTGCATTCAAAGTAAGCAGAATGCCACACCTTAATACCTTGTGGAATTCTGTTAATTGATAATAACAGATAGTGCAGACAAGGCTAACGTAACATGTTTGGGAGAGATATTCAAAATAAACTAATATACCTTTTAGAGATGGAACTTTATTAAAGACTGACTAAGCAGTTACGAAGAAAATATCCCAATAAAGGCAAATGCTACCTTCTACACCTTTTAGTACAGTCGAAATAGAGTTAGAAGTAGAAAAAATTGGAACATAAACTATTCTTGTTGCAAATGGTAGGTAACATATGCTTCTAATGAACATACTAAAAATCGCAACCCGTACTGTCGCGACAAATATGTTTTTTGGCCGCCATCTTGAAAAAACGTCAAATTTTTTTTAAAAAAATCACAATAAACCATAATAAGTCGAGTTTGGTATCAAATTAAATGAAATTTTATGCTGACAAAGAATATGATATTGGTTTAAAACTAAAAATATTTACAAGCATGTTTTAGGAAGTAAACGACGAGAAAACGTCCGAAAAATACCACTTTAAGCGACGGAACCATCCCTTGTTATTATTGAGATGTCCAACAAAAGTTTGCTACTTTGCGACTCAAAGCCATGATTCAATGAATGGATTTCCTAATAATAAGCAATATTGAACAAACTCTCATGAAATGTACTAAAAGAATGGACAAAGAATGACTGAAAGTCAACATGGAACCTGGATTTTAAAACATTCGAAATGCAGTGAACTAACTTATGCAACGAGTGTGCTGACCAGTGTTTTCCGTTGATATAACTGATGCGAAAGATTGTGGATGGCGAAAGATTCTGTCAATTTTTTAGATCACAGTCCACTTACTAACTCTTCATGTGTTTTGTGGAATATATTTAAATAAAATAACAGATAGTGCAGACAAGGCCAACGTGACATGATTGGAAGAGATATTCAAAATAAACTAACACACCTTTTAGAGATGGAACTTTATTGAAAACCGACTAAGCAGTTACAATGAAACTATGGAAAAATGATTTGCGGTGAAACTCATCGTATAAATTAGCAGAGAGGATGCCTGCTTGCATCTCCTTGGATAATATAGTACAAGAAAAAAAAGTTTTTCAATTACGAGTTATCTATGTATTACAAACTTCATTATTTACCATAACACTCGGCAAATAAGGAAATCGGACACATATTTCTAAAACTTATTAGATTCCATTGATAACAATAAAATTCGACAGTCTCCTTGTGCCCAGCAAAGTACTTCCTACGTTCTTGATAATGGTGCATTAATTCACCTTTACCACTTCTACAACATTTGGGGATATCACAAGTCAATACTAGTATTTAGTATAATGTCAATATAATTTCTTAAAAAGTTGTAATAGTTTTTGATGGGTATGAAAAACCAAACAAAATGTGTATTGTGCAGCCTCCTCCTCAAATTACGCATTAAAAAGACATACGTTGTATTTGTAATTGATGAAAAATCACCTATAAATGTGAAGAAATACATATTTATTTCCAATTGCTAAAACGACGCGTTTGCAATATATTAGAGAAAGCTATTTGAAAGAAAGTGGTCATTCCGTTGTTCATGTAGAATGTGATACAAATACAGTAATCGTCTAGGAAGAATTAAAAAAGCACAAGAAAGGCAAGTAACTGTAGTAGCTGGTGATGCGGATATTTTAATGCCACCTTTCACCCATTCTACTAAGAATACTTTACACATGTAATCTGCCATAAAATATTATTAAGTTCGAGATATTCAAGTTTTTCAAATTTCTAATACGAGAGGAAGCTTTTAAAACTTTAGTATCCCTTGTCTAGCTCTATTGCGACAATTATTCATCGACGATTATTCGCTATTTGAAAAAAGTAAATTTTCGGCTTTCAAAAGTATAATAAGATCAAAAACCTTACCGATAGGCTTGCAAATTTGAGTCATCCGACGATATTGGTAAAGAATATTTGGTATAAATTAGTTGTAAATTAATTGTGGTACTTTATGACTTAACACCAACTCAAGCACACTAAATACGCTGCGTTTCAACTAAGAAAGGGTTTGATATAGCTCAGTTACCCCCAACACAAAATGCAGCAACATACCACCTCTTTCGAGTGCATTTGTATATAATTATTTGCAAAAAGCTTTACTATGCCATTCCCTGAATCCCACACTGCCGTCGATACAGACATCCATGCTTAGTAGTTTACAAAAACAGTTGTGGAAAGGACTGTGCAAACTCTGGATACAGTTTTGATTTAGTTAACGATGAAGATGAGGTTTAATTTTAATTAATTAAACTTTATTTTACAAACCACTGATATAACTTTCAACTTTTATATATTATGGTTTAATGTACATTAAAGTTTAAATAATGATTTTTTTCAATTTATTTTTATTTCTTTAAAATCCATATTTTTAACTAACAAGATTTTAAAATTATTGAGTTTGCAAAAGAATATTTGTACGTTTTCCTGATTTGTCGACTGTTTTGAATAAATAATGAAGTTCGTAATGTAGATAACTCGTAATTGAAAAAAAAATTACAGTCTGTATTATATTATTCAAGGGAACACAAGAAAGTCTTCTTTGTTAAAAGACGCGTATCTAAATGATGAGTTTTACCAGCAATAACTAGTCCTTTTTTTCAATATTTTCATCATAACTGCAGTTCAGTCAGTTTTCAATAAAGTCCCATCGCTGGAAGAGAATGTAAGTTTATTTTGAATATCTATTTTAATCATATCACGTTAGCTTTGTATGCACTATCTGTTATTCCATTAAAAAATTCCACAAAACACTTGAAGAATCAGTAAATTTACTGCGGTCTATAAAAAATTGAATTGCCTTGTTTAAAACTACAAAATATTTCGTCATCCCTGCATCAGTTATATCAATGGAAAACTCTGGTCAGCAAACTCATTGCATAAGTTAGTTCACTGCATTTAGAAAGATTTAAAATTCAGGCTAAATGTTAACTTTCAGTCATTATTTGTCCATTCTTTTAGTACATTTCATGAGGGTATGTTCAATATTGCTTATTATTAGTGACTCCATTCTTTGAATCGTGGCTTTGAGTCGCAAAATAGCAAACTTTTGTTGGACATCTCAATAATAACAAGGGGTGGTTCCGTTACTTCCAGTGATATTTTTCTGACGTTTTCTCATCGTTTCCTTTCAAAATCAAGTTTGTAAATATTTTTTAGTTTTGAAACCAATATCATATTCTTTGTCAGCATAAAATTTCCTTTAATTTGATACCAAACTCGACTTATTATGGTTTATTGTGATTTTTAAAAAAAAAATTGACGTTTTTTCAAGATGACGGCCAAAAAAAAATATTTGTCACGACAGTACGGGTTGCGATTTTTAGTATGTTCATCAGAAGCATGTATCCTACCATTTGCAACAAGAATAGTTTATGTTCCAATTTTTTCTAGATAAAGGTGTTTTTTCGCTTATTTCTACTGCACTATTTCTTCTCTTCTTTCTTTCCAATTGCTTAAACGACGCTTTTTCAATATTATGGAAATAAATTTAAAAGAAAGTGGTCATTCTGTTGTTTATGCAGAATGTGATACAAATACAATAATCGTCAAAGAAGCCTTAAAATAGCCCAATAAAGGCAAGTAACTGTAGTAGTTGATGATACCGATATTTTAATGCTACCTTCTACACCATTCTTCTAGAATACTTATTACTTGCAATTCGCCACAAAATATTAGAAAAATATTCAGGATATTCAAGCTTTTTAAATACAGTCGAACCCCGCTATAGTGACCCTGGGATATAGTGAACCCTCGCTTATAACGAACCTTTTTAGTGATCCCTTCCGAACTCCTATGTAACTAATGTTATTTTATATGGATATAATACTGAACTACTTAGAAAATGGGAGTTCGCTTATAGTGACCTTAAATTTCCTTTCCTTAATATTTTTTCAGTTTTCCATATTTTACGATATACTATAAGTGGCAGCGAGATAGCAATCTTTAACAATGTGTCATATTTCAACCTGTCCTACCCATCTTATTGTACTCAAACTGGACCTGTGTCAAAGTAAACATACCTTTCCTTTTCCACCCTCTGGGTTCCAGGAACCACCCTTTCTTTTCGAACCATTATTCATATTCCCCACCCCACTCATACACACTTCCCTGGAAGGATTGTCTGGTCAAATGACAATACCCACTGGTGTTGCAACTTACCCCCCTACCCCTCCGGAGTTAAATGAAGTCTTCCCAGTTACCTATTCTTTTTTTTTTAACCTCCCCTTGAAAACTGGGGGTAAGTGGAACTGTCTAATTGTCCATTTCACATGCACTTCTCTGTTACTCTTATTTCCTTATGAAAGATTTTAGACGCATTTTAAATAGAAGGACACCGTCTGAAAAATGGAGACTTCTGTACAGAGAAAAGCCTAAAAGTGTCAATTTCTTTTCTACAATGCAGACGTGTTTCGTGAAAATTTAAATATTATTTACTATTTAACCGAATGTATTTGCATTATTTTTGAATAATTACTTTGGGAAAATTTCAAAAATTAATAAATATTTTTTTAATGTATTAATTTTAATTCAATTATTTATTCAATTAATTCAAGATGTGCAAAACCATTATTATTCTTGTAAAAGCTTTATATCGTATAAAACTTAATTCCAGAAAAATTGGCTACAGTGAACCATCGGATATAGTGAACCAATTGTTGGTTCCGTAGAGGGTTCACTATAGCGGGGTTTGAATGCTAATACGGGAGGAAGATTTTAAAACCTGCCCTCGTCTAGCTCTTATGCAACGATTATGCAATCTAAAAAAACCTTTAGTTTTTGTCAACGCATTAACTTGTCACCAGCAATAACTAGTCTTTTTTTTTAATATTTGCATCATAACTGCATGGTTCAGTTTTCAATATAGTTCCACCTCTAAAATATGGTAATGGGACAAAATATCGCTGCCAAAATATCGCGGGCCAAAATATCGCTGCCGAAATATCGCCGGCCGAAATATCGCCGGCCGAAATATCGCCGGCCGAAATATCGCGCGCCCATAATATCGCGTGCCCAAAATATCGCGGGGACAAAATATCGCGTAAAGTAAAAGTAAGTGGATTTAATGGATTTTAAGGTGTTTTGGCAGTGGGATAGGGAGTTCGATGGTAAAATGGTATTGCAGTACTTACTTATCTAGTAATTTGTGATGAAGTTCGGTTTTACCTATTAGAGCCTGTATTTTTATAAAAATGTATTTAAAATCATGCATTTTCATGAATTTTTTGTTATGACCATTTAGTCACGAGGTAGGTTTAATGGGTTAAGGTTTTCTATTTGAACTTGATTTTCATAAATCCCGTTAATTTTTTTTTAAAGAATTCAGTTGGGGTAATTGTAGTCTCAAAAGGGTCTGAATTTTATAAATGAATAATTATTTAACGAAAATGTAAACATTGTTTGATGCGTTACCTTTCTGTACTGTTCTTTAAAAAAGACTTTTGTAAAATAGTAGGATTAGTTTAGGGATATTTTCAAGTTGATCTTAGGAGTTGGAGGAAGTTGAAATAAACGTACATTATTATTAAAAAAATATATTAATAGTTTACTTGCATTCATATAAACTTATGTAGCAACTGAATAATTTACTTATTTTAGTGAACACTTTACAGAACAAAAAATAAGTTGATTAATCAATTACAGTCGAACTCGTTTATAGCGAATCCTGATTTTACGAGGACCCGGATTTACCGAAGAAAGCAGGAATATTAGGTTGGTCCAATGCTAAGTCTATGGAAGGGAAATCGCTTGCTACGAGCAAGCCTCGGTTTCAACTAGGAATATTTTTTCTAGCTTGTAAATTTTTTTCACTATGCAGTCGGTTTAGAAGTTAACTCTTTTCTTGGAAAAGTTGTCATCAGCCCCTTTGTTTGAGGAAATTCTTTTCAAGCCATACTCTGAATAGGAAGAATGGTCAAATATGCGGTTCAAGAGGTGGCTTATTTGCAGAAGCAGTGGCTTATTTGAAGAAAGGGTTCTTCAGGGTCATTGGGGGCGCTGGTCAGAGGTTTTCATTGATAACGTTTGCTAAATTTTATGGGGTTATGTCGAAGTGGAAAGTTTTAACCGTTGACGAGGTGAAAATAGATGTCGATCTCTGCAAAAAGCTTGGATTGTCTTATTATATATTGGTTCAAAGCTACTAAAGAACACTCATATGTTGATGAAAGCATACAATTACAATAAAAATGACTGTAAACGTTTTTAGCCAGAACATATATTTCTTTTCTCTTTTTAGATACTCTTTTTTTACAAACACTTAGATTTAACTAGTAAATGTTGCGGTCTTTTCTGGCTCGTTATAAACGAGTTCAAGTGTATTTCGTTTATGATATAATTTATATAAAAGTAGTTACATAGTTAGGACTAGTTTTATACAGTCACTTTTTTCAAAACGTGTGCGTGCTTCTTCATTTTTTTGTTCGAAAGGTATGATATCAAAGATCTATTAGCGTAGTTTTAGCGAGGTATTCTTGTAGTTACCATTCATTGTATCGTAGGTCAAACTTTAAGGTCTAGAAGACAAGAGCAATATTTGAGGAATGGCGGGAAAATTGTAACAATCAAATGAAGAAAGACAGAATCATTTCATTTATTTTATTTTACTTAATGGAACCTGCCATAAAGACCTTTTAAGAAGCTAGATAGAACACGAGTTATCCTCAAGAATGTTATTAAACTGTTGTTATATCCTTTAATGATACCTACAGGATTTTTAAATGAACAATAAAGAATATTTGTTTATAATGTACAATACTCTATATAGCAAATTTTAAAAAATGCGATTTATCTTTTTATTTTATTATCATTATTGCATTCTATTTTCATTTATTAAAATTCTTATTTATGAATTCTGATTTTACGAGGACCCGGATTTACCGAGGAAAGCAGGAATATTAGGTTGGTCCAATGCTAAGTCTATGGAAGGGAAATCGCTTGCTACGAGCAAGCCTCGGTTTCAACTATTAATATTTTTTCTATATTGTAAATTTTTGTGAGTTCAAGTGTATTTCGTTTATGATATAATTTATATAAAAGTAGTTACATAGTTAGGACTAGTTTTATACAGTCACTTTTTTCAAACGTGTGCGTGCCTCTTCATTTTTTTTGTTCGAAAGGTATGATATCAAAGATCTATTAGCGTAGTGGTAGCGAGGTATTCTTGTAGTTACCATTCATTGTAGCGTAGGTTAAACTTTAAGGTCTAGAAGACAAGAGCAATATTTGAGGAATGGCGGGAAAATTGTAACAATCAAATGAAGAAAGACAGAATCATTTCATTTATTTTATTTTACTTAATGGAACCTGCCATAAAGACCTTTTGAGAAGCTAGATAGAACACGAGTTATCCTCAAGAATGTTATTAAACTGTTGTTATGTCCCTTAATGATACCTACAGGATAAAAAAGGACCTACAGGATTTTTAAATGAACAATAAAGAATATTTGTTTATAATGTACAATACTCTATAGCAAATTTAAAAAATGCGATTTATCTTTTTATTTTATTATCATTATTGCATTCTATTTTCATTTATTAAAATTCTTATTTATGAATTCTTTTATTTTCCCACACGTGATTCCCATTGTAAGTTGTGTAAATATTCTATTTTAAATTCATTTTTAGGACATATTTGGTTTTCAAAGTTTTTTCGTTTTTTTTTTGTCCACTCGTTGATCCCTCGATGACCAGAGATCTCGATTGCGCTTGATAATTACTTCCTTTCGAATATTTAATGGTAAAAAATATTTAAAAATATGTTTATTTTTTCCTTCAGGCCAAACATTTTCAAAATATATCTTTAGGACTTCAAAAACATTCTAACTATTTTAAATAATTTCACACCCAATGTAGCAACTGTACAACCATCCTTCTGGCAATAGGGAAGTTGCGTGAATTTCAAATTTGATCGCAAACAACAGTCCTTCCAACTGTACATCGAATGGTATCAATCAGACTAGTAAGAATTTAATTAAATTAGTCAGCATTTGACTTTGAGGTAAGCGATATGTCACCTGTCGGCTGTCACCGCCTTTAAAACACTCACAATCCTCTTGTTATGGATTATGACATCAGGCTTGGCTTTCTTGTTCCATTGACGTATACTTTTTATTAAACTTCCATGTCAGGGAATGACCATGACAGGTTGGGGTCCAAGTCCGGGATACTTTTGTTGGACCATTTTGGGTTTCTAATCTAACCAAAAAAAATACATATAGTACCTGTAGGTACCCAATATGGACACCTTAAGGAAAATTAATTTTTTTCACCATCTTATACACGTCACAGGACTTAAACATTTTGTGACCACAATCTCTGGATTGTGGAATACCATAAATAAAATTGACCATGTAAATAATCTGGTTTTATTCTATAATAAAAACAAAAAATACCAAGTGTCCATAAAAAGAACTACCTTTCCCTATTATGGACATGCATGTCCATATTACAAACAGGTGGCTCCTAATGGAACTACTACTGGATGAAAGAGCCACACTTAAGAGGGATTTTAGAAGTCGAGGAGACAAAAGAAATATCAGTATTGCGAGGGAGGGAGGCAGAGTAAATACCGTCAAAACGTGCACTTTAGAAGGGAGAGGGGTCAGCAGTAATATCATTAATTTGAACATAATTTATTATTAATTAGCTAAATAGAATCCCATTAAACAGATATGTTACAAATTTGTGAATATGAAGACTCATTAGATGTCCGTATTGCACATAAGATGTCCATATTGCGAATCAGGCTTAGTTTTACTAAATGTTATAATAAATTAACAAATAAAGCGTCAAGCAATGTATGCAATATCAATAAAAAATATGTTTTATCAGCTTTCTAAAACACTATTCTCTCTTAAAAACTTTCCTATAATTAAGATCAGCACACCACAAAAATACTTATAACCTTCGAAAGGGTGAACAACACTCTTTTTTCCACTTTCAAGCCTAAAATATTTTTATCTGCTTTTCTTCACGGACATGTAGCACTATCTCTCGATTAAAAATTTAACTTTTAAAGATATGTTTTATTCATATTGATAGCACTGTCCATAATGGGTACAAGTAGTATATTTGAAAAAAAAAGACTTTTTAAAGTAAGGTCAATCCGCAAATTTAATATCAATCTATTATATATAGTGCTTAATTTTTTAGAAAAAAAGCAAAAATACTTTGAATTATTTTTGCCATAAAATGATACGAAAATTGTTAGATGCGAAGCAAAATTTATAGGTTTAAAGCCAATTTTGGAGCAATCTAAAATAATGGGCATAATGCCTTTGAGTTGAAAGCTTAGGAGATGATCAGGGTGTACGATATAGATACAGATCTGTACGATATAGAAGTTAAAACTAGGAAATGTGCTTCAGATGATCTCAGACAGGTAAAATGTACTTATGGCAAAAGCAGGCAAAAGTCTTCTTTTAAACAAAATACAAATAAAACAAACTTTGTTTCCTTCGTACGCTATCAGCCGTGTCTGACAAAATGATACAATAGAGCATGAACCCGACTTTAAATGCACATGGAAACAAACCTTCAATAAAAGAAGCCCGCTTTTAAATATGTCCATGTGTCGAAGAGGGGAGGTAACCTATAATTATCTCTAGGCTCTACGAAATTTCGAATGCTCAACACAAAGAAGCATAAATCCATTTATCAGGTCATTCATGGTCTCAGAACTTTGAATAAGAAGGGGGAAAGAGAAGTTCTTTTGTCAAAACGACAGAGGGGTTGACCCTTCGACCTAAGCCCCCCCCCCCCCTGTATTTTTCTTTCATAGTTTTACTGAGGCACATAAGTTGCGAGGACTTATCTGTTAGAAAATATTTATAACATAATAAAAATTACTTAACTTGTAGCTACTTAAACCATTGGCGTTTTTAAAGATAATTTTAACGGAAAGTTATTTGACTGTGGTAATTGATGCACTATAGAAACCCTTAAAAACACCTTTTGAGGAACTCTTAAAAACATGTAAACTTTAATGCTGATATTTTGAAGGAAATGGAAAATTGGTGCTCATGTTTTCCTTTAATAAAAGGTCATAGGATTTAAAATGCATATAATCATTTCATTTAACCAACTCGATAAAAGTTTCCATATAAAAATGAAATTAAAATGTGAAAATAATAACATTGAATCAATGCATTGAACATCACTTAAAGTCGCTATAAAAATTCTTACAACCAGATTCAACTATTGTTAAATATTTTGTCCAATTTGAAATAATAAATTAATTGAAAATATAATACAAATTTTAATGCTCAGAAACAAACTTGAAATTCATCCAAAAATAGACTTAGACAATCCTCATATTTGAAAACAAAATTATGTTATCGTTGCAAGAATAAGCCGCACATCAGACAACGCTCACGATTTTTATAAAGGAATCACGAATTTATAAAATAAGAGATATTTTAATCATCTCTTTTAACCCAAATGAAAAAATATTAAAAATATTTTTAATTTATAAAAATTTTAAAATAAATTTTTCAATCTTAATTATATATACATAAATAATAAATACTTACATACTAGGGTGGAGTGAAAAAAAATATTTTTTATTTAACATTTCTAATAGTGAAAAAAAGTTGTTTCACATCTTACTAAAACATGATATATAAATTTTTTAAAGTTAAAGTTAAATTACCAGGATCCACAATGAATTTATAAATACGAATGTGCTGGCTATACAGTAGCGTGGGACGAAAAAATACATTTTTGAGTACAAACTTCTAATATGACTCAAAAGTTGCGTTTTGTCATGCTGATTACTGGAAAAATAATAAAAAAATTCCTAATTAATATTATGTGCTGCCTCAAAGCGGTTGAAGTTTGAAAAAAATGCCAAAAATCAACTCATTTTAATTTTCTTGCCAGAATTTACTGATTACATTTCATACTTAGAAAAAAAAGTAATATCGTTCAGTTATATATCGTTATCATAAACAGTATTTTACAAATGCTATTCAAATTTTTAAATTCTCGAAAAAAATGTTAAAAATACGCGATTTTGATGAAAATTCACAAAAATTTATAGCTTTTTAAAGTGAACCTGTTTGGAATTTTAAATTATAGAAAAGTGCTCTTATACATAGGAATGGATGCTTTACATTATGTTTAACCTATATAAGCAGAAGCATAACAGTTATTATGAAAAGTCAGGGCCGTAGTTTCGGTAATGGGTAAGTTTGCTCCATTATAGTTTAAATTGTAAAATGCATTCTTATTATTACTTTATTTGCCAACTGCATGGCAATGAATTGTTTTTAAGGCATTTGTTTGAACATTTAGATGGAGTAACATATGGACCCAGGGCATATTCTGGTCCGATCGCAAAGTCTGGTTGGTTGTGAAGAGCTTCCAATGTGCAGTTTTTAAAAAAATGAAGTAGTTTTGCCAAGTCGTTTGTAAAACATTACTAAAAGCCCTTAGTACAGAGCAAAAGTATTTGATGGATATTTGCAAGGGAATTTCTGCAGAAAAGTGTTCCACTGACCTGTTGTAAAGGACGCCTGGGAACATTTGTCATTCTAGGTGGATTACAACTGCTAACAGAATATTAAGGCTGTATATTGGAACACCTGCACCTTCAAAAAGCGAGCAGATATTGGCAACGTTTGTTTGCAAAGTGTATGCTCCGAAAGGTTCCAAATCAGGAACAAGCCATCTTAAAAATATGGAGTTTGTCATCTTTTTGACACCATAAATAAATGTCAATACTTGAATCGAGAATTCAAAAATATTATCCATCCTGTAATCCGACGTAATGGATACTTTGGTCATCCCGAAACATTATCCTCTGCATGATAACTGACGAGGGATACATGTGAGGGAATTGGCTTTAAGAAGGTAAAGCAAGCAATGGAGCTAACTAGGAAAATTGTAAGAAGAGTTGAGCTTCCCAAGTTTAACTTCAATGCCAAGGAATACATCGACATCATCGACTGGTCCAACACAACTGAAGAGTTTAGTGGAAGAACGTGCTAAGTGACATTTTTTAAAAAATTGAGATTTTTGTGTAAATGAACATATCACTAACTTTTTTAACGATACCCCTTTTCGCCCCCCCCCCTTTCATAAACTTTAAGTTTAGCATATTTTTTACGCTTTACAAGTAACGTTTTCAACAGATCTGAGTGAAAACGATAAACTTTAAAGCTCATGTTCTCGTTTTCACATTTTTGTCACTTAGCATGTTCTTCCACTAAGCTCTTCAACTGTGACAGAACCTCCGATTACAGCATCTGTCATCAATAACAATATCATTCGTACTTTTCCTGTCGGAGATGCATCCGCCCTTTTGAAATTTTATGTAAAATACTATATTTTTATAAAAAACACACAAAAATATATTTTATTCTCAAGGTTTATAAGTCCATTGCTTTTTGTTATTTGTAACCATATAAATTTTTTTTTGTATAAATGAAGCCATATTAGGTTCCCAATATAAGTCTCACTTTTCCTATGGGAGATTAACATGGGGATTTTTTCGTGTGTTTCAAACATTAAACCCGATTGTGGACCCTCAAGACATTAAACTAGAGTTCTGAAGTTTTTACACTTTTTATTCAGTATATCATAATACAACTTTTTCATGCTATTAGATATGGAAAATAGAATATTTATTTTTTAGCATATGAAATCACTCCACCCTATTACATACAGACCACACATACCGTACCAAACAAACTATACGTACCACACCATACATACCGTACCAAACAAACCATACGTACAGCTGGGGGAAAAAAACGATCCACCCTTCATATTTCGGCTGCTATTGGTCAAGGAATTTTGTGCAAGGTGTCATTTTTCAGGAAATAGCGTAAGGAATTAAGAACTGGCAACCAAAATTGTATAAGGGGTCGTCTACATATTTAAATGAGTAGCAACTTTAAAAATTTCAATGGCAACATCCAATTTTTTTTACATAAAAATGTTCAGCAACTTCAAAATACCCCAGGTATAAAAAAGAATTATTCATTTTGCATTATTTGCTGAGATATTAAAGCATTAATTTTCAATTCATTTGGGGGGAAATCTCCAAATTGATAAAGGTAATATTTAGGGTGTCTTTTCGAAACGACAAGCTAACAAAAGGGTTCTCATAATCTCGCCAAAGGATGCTAGAATTAAACCTTTTTCACTAATATTGTGATTTTTTTATGTTTTTTTTTTTAATTTTGGATTTTAAAATTCAGAAATAAAATAAAGGGTAGACGAGAAAATAGTTTTAATTTTAAATTAAGTTACATATACGATTATTTATAACGAACATATTTTCAAATGCGATTAGTTACAATCAGATAGACAAACATAACTATTACATTTAGGTTTTACATTTTATGCAAATTTTTGTTTCATTCATATTGCTACAAATGGTTGGTTTAAAATTCGGCACACTGGGTCTGGGACATATCCCGACAGCCGAAATCCCGACAAACCAAAATTCCGACAAGCCGAAATCCCGAATGATTCAAAATCCCGAATGGGTCTAAATCCCGAAAATAGATTTTTGTCAATTTCTCGATTTTTTTAAATATTAGAGATTATTTAGTTATTTAGTCAGTTATTTAATCAGTTAGTTAGTTAGTTAGCCAGTCAGTTAGTTAGTCAGTCAGTCAGTAAGTTAGTCAGTCAGTAAGTTAGTCAGTCGACTGACTGACTAACTTACTGACTGACTAACTTACTGACTGACTGACTAACTAGTCAGTTAGTTAGTCAGTCAGTCAGTTAGTCAGTTAATCAGTCAGTTAGTTAATCAGTCAGTTAATCAGTCAGTTAATTAGTCAGTTAGTTAATCAGTCAGTTAGTTAGTCAGTCAGTCAGTCCGTTAGTTAGTCCGTTAGGCAGTCAGTTAGTTAGTCAGTCCGTTAGTTAGTAAGTCAGTCAGTGAGTTAGTTAGTCAGTCAGTCAATTAATCACTCCGTTAGTTAGTCACTCCTTTAGTTAGTCCAGACTGACTAACTTAGTCTAACTGACTGTCAATTAGTTAGTCAGTGAACTGACTGCTCAGGACTAACTATTTGACTGACTGGCTAATAACGGACTAACTGACTGACTGACTGACTGACCAACTTACTGACTGACTAACTTACTGACTGACTAACTTGCTGACTGAATAACTTACGGACTGAATAATTAACTGACCGACTAACTAACCGACTGACTGACTAACTGACTGACTAACCTAACGGACTGACTAACTGACTAAATAACTGACTGACTAAATAACTAAATAAATAAGTAATCTCTAATAATTAAAAAAAATCGAGGAAAAACATATTATTGTCAA
>JAFNEN010005978.1:0-17755 GCA_019343175.1 Oedothorax gibbosus
AAAAGGGGAAAAAATGGAATCATAAAAAAAAAAACTCTTTGACCAGAGTTCTAACTACGAGGCGAATTGGCTGAGTTAAAGCTCCTAAAGAAGGCTATAAATAGGCAGTCAGAATCGATTACATTACATTAAAAAAAATAGTTTTAATAATCACCGACAGATGGCGCTGCCAATGCAAACACAATATTGTTAAGCATTGGCAAAACCAAGAAGCGGTCATTTCTTGCATTAATGTAATGTAATCGATTCCGGCTGCCTATTTTAGCCTCCTTTAGGAGCTTTAACACAGCAATTACGCCTTCGAAATTTTAGAACCCTGGTCAAGGGGACGAGTGTTTTTTTTTATGATTCCATTATTTTCCCACCCTTCTTGATTAGTAATGTCTCGAAGTTGGCATTCGGATTATTCATTCAAGCTACAGACCTCTCCGAATAGCGAGCGTTATTTTATAACCACCCTGTATATAAAGGCTTTCAATAATACTAATAAAGGTTTATAATCGAGATTTTTGAAGGAATAAAGAGTTAAAGGATGAGTGGGTATTTATCGGTGTTTTAGTATTAAGATTTTTTTGAAGTAGAGGTATTAAAGGCAATTCTAAAATCGGAAACTAAATGATCGTAATATCACAAACTCCGGAGCTTCTATAAACTTAAAACTCCGGAGATCTTTAAATCAAGAAATATCTATATCAGCGTAAAAGTGCGTAGGTTTTTATGTTTTTCAGATGGCAAATGTTCGTCCTCTTCTATAAATGCTGAGAACCATTATTGGTAAGTAAGATATTTCCTTAATGATTCTATAGCATTGTCCTATAAAATGCTAGAAACAAACGCGAAAATTAAATTAAAAGGCATTGATAAAAGATGCTTGTGAAGTTTTCTTAAGGGGAACGATACATATAACCCTCTAAATTTTGATCGTTTTTCAGAGACGTTTTTATAAAGGAAGGAATGTATAAATCGTTTAAAAATTCTGTATGATAATACATTAAAATAAACAAAAACCGATTTTTTTAAATTTAGTTTTTCAAAATGGCTACCGTAGTAACTAATCTCCTGAGACCCTCGCGGATAAAAGCATCAATCAGCGGTAATTCTAGCTTCTCCTATAGTAATCTGAAATCAAACTTTTTGATTTGAAAGTGTTCACAAAACTTGCATCCTCTTGTTAAACCAATAAAAAAAACAAAGTTGAAAAATTGTAAATTGGCAGGCGTCAGAAAGTGTTAACCCTTTTATTAAGTTTTTGGTTAAAAACGTAATATTTCACTTTTTTTTGGCATTTTTAAGGTTTAACTAGAAGCTAATACTATAGAAAAGACATACCAAATTTCATAACGATCTGTTGAGAACTTTTTGAGTTATACCTCACGCCAATTAAAAAAAAAGTTTTGAGGTAAGCGCTCTGTCAAAACCTTAAGCACGATTTAGCGCCTAAGAGTGGAGCACTCAAATGAATTTTTAATCTATAATTAATGCGAATTTCATTCTAAAAATTTACATGTATATTTTTGAGATGTTATTTTAACTATTTATGAAAGAAAAAATCGATTTTTTTTACATGTATCGTCTCCCTTAAGCAGAATAACATTTTTAAAAATATTATTGATGGTTTGATTAGATATTTAGGGTCAATTTTAGTGTGTATCCAATGCTCACTGTCAGTTGATCGCGATTCCAAATTACGAGTACCATCGTCAAATTAGGGAGTGTTTGGCCGTATTTTAAGGGTATATTTAGGGTCCTATCATAAGTATTTAAGTGTGTATTTTAAACCTTATAATGGGCAAATTAGTAGCTTATAAAGGTGCATATTACATACGTATGTATGCTTGCATGCCGTGAGTTTCTTAATTCTAAATGTAAAATTGATTGCATATTAATGGCGTTTTTAGTGCGAAGCAATGACCAGCTTAGGTGCGAATTTAATGCATCATCAATCTTATTTTAAGTGCGCCTTAAAGCTTATTTGGATCGTTAGGTTTTATGTTCCTGTTAAAGGGCTTATTAAGGTGTGGGTTAAGGGTTATTTAAGAATGTTTGACTTTCGGTTTACACTAAGGTTCAATTTCAGTTCGTATTGAGGGTTTATTAATATGTGTAGCTTATTGAAAGGCATGATGTGTGGTTAGCTGTCGGTCATAATAAGTTTTTGAGAATTGATTATGCACAAGGGGATCCCTGAGTATGCACTTCCCTGGAACTTAAAAGTTTTTTTTCAATAGCTTTTAAACCTAAAAAGGATAAACAAATTTTTATTTGTGAGCATATTAAGGATATAGTATAAGGCTTTAAATAATTCTAATAAAAGGTTTATAATGGAGCTTTTTGAAGGATATAGTTAAAGGATGATTTTGTGTTAGATCTTATTGAAGTAAGTATTAAAGGGTTTTATAGTTGTATACTATAATTTAATTAAAGCTACACGATTTGTAAGGAGTATATTGAAGGCTTTTTTGTGCACACCAAAAAGCTATTTAGGTGCGTATTAAAGAGTTGGAGGGAGTGCGCAACTAATAAGCTCCTGACACTTTATACAATGTCGCCCTTAAAAAGTTTGTTTTTGGTGTCTACTCAGTTGTCAGATCGTCACTTGAATGTAGTTCTAAATGTAGAAAAAAAGTCGACAATAGTCCTAGTGTACCTAATGTGACAATAGTTCAATTTAGTGGCTTATTTAAGGGTTGGTTGGGTTAGTTTTTTTTTGTTAGGCTACTAATGTACGTATTTTAATTTAGTAATCTGTATTACGGGATCGTGTTACCTGGAAGTGTTCTAAATAAATATGCAATAATTAAAACGTTAAATTAGAGGCTTAATAAATAAAGGCTGGTTCATAGAAGTTTTAACTAACTTGAACCGGCCTATTATTGAGAGCTTTTTAATTCCATATTGGAGGATCATTTAGATGTGTTTTAACGTTTAATATAGAAGCGTTTTAAAGGATCATTATAAATTTATAGCTAGAGTTAGTAAGATGAAATGTGTATTGTCATTTTAAATGAGCGTATAATATGCTTATACAGGTAATGGGTATTATAGGTTTAAAAATGTATTTGGTGCTTAAATTGTGCTTTATATGGCTTTAAAAATCGAATTTTTGTAGTGTGCATGAATGATTTATAATAGTACGTAACTTAGGTAATTTTTCAGGTGGCATGTGTATATACCAATGGAAACTTCAAATGGAATAACGTGCTAAGTGACATATTTTTTTTTTTTCGTAAATGAACATTTTGTTCCTCCATTAAAATAAATCTCCCCTTTTTCTTAAAATTAAGTATATTTTTCACCTTTTGAAAGTACATTTTTACTAGGTCAAAAAAAACTTAAAACTTTAAAGCTCACTTTCTCGCTTTCACCTTTTTGTCACTTAGCACGTTCTTCCACTAAGCTCTTCAATTCTAACGACTCGTCATCCTCATGGGTGAGTAAATCATTTCCTTAACGTTTTCTAATATTCCCTATAAAATATTTGAAGCAAATGATAAATAAGTGCCGATAGGAATTTTGATTGAAGATTTTGACTGATTTTTTTTAACAGAAGGGAATTTTAAAGCTCTTTTTAGGCTCGCATCATAGCGTCATTTATTTCACAAGGGCTTACAGTTAATAGAAGACTTACTGTTATTAGAATCATATTTTGGTCTGTTTTATGTGTTAAGGTGCACATCGTAGGCTTGTTGAAGCGCGTGCGAATGGCTTGTTTAGGTTTGATGAAGCGTTTATTAGGCAGCATGTTGAGGTGAATGTGTAGCCAAAATTCGTTATAAAAACTAAGCACGTTTTAAGCACCCGTTTTCCACAAAAATAAGCACTTGTAACGCAACACATCTGCAGTTGCTTAAAAAATTAAATACTGACTTAATTTATCATTTATAGGGATAATGACCAAAAATCTAAAAAGATGATGTTCCTAAGTTAATATGAACAAACGTGAAGGAAGAACAATTAAAATTTATGAATTTAATACGAGAAAAGTTGTTATGTGCAAAATGATTAGCAGCTAACTGCCAATAAATTACATATTTATACGAAAATAATTATAGCCGAAATTCATATTTTAAAATGTTGGGGTTGCAGCCCTTCAGAGGACCTTTAAATTACCGTAATTTCCAGTAAATTTTACTTGGCTCTAATCGAAAACTCATCCCATTATATTCGGAAAAATCGGGTGATCCTATATTACAGAAACCCTCTAAAATTTGAAGCTAAGGTGATATCCTACTATCGACGAACTATTTGGCGATCCTAATATGATAAACTCCGGAGCTTCTATAAACGAAACACTCCCGAGATCCTTTAAACGAGAAATATCTATATCTGCGTAATAGTGCGTAAATTTTAATGTATTTCAGATGACAAGTGTTCCTCCTCTTCTATAAATGCTGAGAGCCATTATTGGTAAGTAAGATATTTCCTTAATGTTTCTAGTATGGTCCTATAAAATGCTAGAAACAAACGCGAGAAATAAATTTAGAGGCTTCGACAAAAGATGCTTGTGAAGTTTTATTAAGGGCAGCGATACATGTAACCGCCTGAATTTTGGTCGTTTTTCATAGACGTTTTTAAAAGGGAAACAATGCATGAATTGTTTTAAAATTCAGTATGATATACATTAAAATAAAAAAAATCAAATTTTGTGTCTTTTCAAAATGGCCGTCGTAGTAAGTCATCTCCATAGACCCTCGCGGATAAAAGTACAGCTGCAGGGGGGGGGGGGGGGGGGGAGGAAACGATTCACCTTTCGTTTTTTCGGCTGCTATTGGTCAAGGAATCTTGTGAAAGATGTCATTTTTCAGGAAATAACGCGAAGATTTGAGAACTAGCAACAGAAATTGTATAAGGGGTCGTCTACATATTAAAATGAGTACCAATTTTGAAAATTCCAATAGCAACACCCAGTTTTTTTTTACATAATGTTCAGCGCCTTCAAAATACCCCAGAATATAAAAAAAATTATTATTTTTCATTATTTGCTGATATATTAAAGCATTAATTTTGAACTCGTTTAGGAGAAAATCTCCAAATTAAAAAAGTAATATTTAGGGTGTCTTTTCGAAACGACAAGCTAACAAAAGGGTTAACATAATCTCGCCAACGGATGCTAGAATTAAACCTTCACTAATATTGTGGTTTTTTAATGTTTTTTTTTAATTTTGTATTTTAAAATTAAGAAATAAAATTAAGACTAAACGAGGAAAAGTTTCAACTTTAAATTAAGTCACATATACGATATTGATTATTTATAACGAACAGATTTTTAAATGCGATTAGTTACAATCAGATAGACAGACATGATTATTGCATTTATGTTTTATATTTTATGCGAATTTTTGTTTCATTCATTGCTACATAAAGTTTATTTAAAATTCGGCGCACTTTATCGTTAATATAAACCACATATTACAAAACAAGAGTTACGACCTTAACACGATATTTTAGGAAAGCAAAATAAAATTACGCAGAATGATTTGGAAATGATTTTTAACCAAGGCAGTGGGCACTAATCATTTAAAATAATTAATATAATAACAATGAAATATACTTAACACCGAATTCCAATAATATTTATGGTATTTAATATTTAATATTAAACACACTTTTTGAAATTGTATCGAAAATAACATACATTAAAAAAAATAGTAATCGATATAATTTAATGTTAATTATACAAACAAAATACATAGTATGCACTTGAAACAAGAAAAAATTTTAGACATTTGACAGACATCAATAATTTAAATAAACATTTACCAATAAGCGCTTTTCAACACCAAACGATAATGCAAGTTAGGATCAAATGTTTATAAAACTAATTAAACCAATCTAATTAAACCAATAAAAACAACAAATGTTTAAAAATTGTAAATTGGCACGCGACAGAAAAAGTTAATTTTTAAAAAAATATTTTTATCAAAATTGTTGGTTAAATTTTTTTTTTTTTTGGCATTTTTGAGGTTCAACTAGAAGCTTATACTATAGAAAAGACTTATACCATATTTCATAAGGATTTGCCATATTTTATACCATATTTTGCACGCCCAATTAAAAAGTAATTGTGAGATAAAAGTACTTTAGGTTTTGATAGATACTTTAAGCGCCTAGTTGAGGTACAGCACTCGAATGAATTTTTAATCATTAAATAATGTGAATATAATTTTAAAATTTTATTGGTATATTTTTGAGATGGTATTTTAACTATTTATGAAATAAAAAATCGTTTTGTTTACATGTATCGTCCCCCTTAAGCAGAATAGTATTTTTAAAAATCTTATTGGTTTGATTAGATGTCTATTTAGGGTCCATTTAAGTGCATATCCAATGCTCAGTGTCGTCAGTTGATCGCGATTCCCAATTAAAAGTACCATCGTCAAATTAGGGATGGTTTGGCCGTAATTTAAGGGTATATTTAGGGTCGTATCATAGGTATTTGAGTGAGTATTTTAAATCTTATAATGGGTAAATTAGCTTATGAAGGTGCATATTACATACTTATGTATACTTGCATGCCATGAGTTTCTAAATGTATATTGATTTGCATATTAATTGCCTTTTTAGTGCACAGCAATGAAATATGTAGGTGCTTGTTTACTTAATTACTTAAGATTGTTTCAGACTTTCGGTTCGCACTTAAGGTCAATTTAGGTTCGTATTGAGGGTTTGTTAATTTGTGTAGCTTATTGAAAGGAATGATGAGTGGTTAGTTTGTCGGTCATATTAAGGTTTTTGAGAAAATTGTGTATGCACAAGATTCCCTAGAACTTTCAAGGTTTATCAATAGCTTTTAACCCTAAAAAGGACAATCATTTTTAAATTTGTGCATAGATTTATTGAGCGGTAATTGAAGTTGTGTAGTGTTACATAAGCTAGTTTAAAGGAATTTATTTGAAAATTGTTTTTTAGGACCAAAAGTGCTTCTTATGATTGGCTATACTAGTTCACTTTAAAAAATATAAACTGTTAAATTAGTTCGGTTTTGTTTGCATATATGAATTGCGTTTTAAGACCTAGGACGAGAAGTATCTAGAAATCCGTGATTTTTTTTAAATTGTGCGTATAACAGGTTTGTTATAGTACTTGTGACTGTATGATGTGTATATAGCGTAAATTAGTCTTTTAAAAACTGCTTCTTAATTATTTCAATGGTGTCATTCGAAGGTATTTAATATTCCGTAAATTTTGATGTTTTTCAGGTGGCATGTGTTCTACCTCTTCTATATTTGCTCAGATTCGTCATTGGTAAGTAAGATATTTCCTTAATGTTTCTAGCATTGTCCTATAAAATGCTAGAAACGAACGCTAACAGTTAATTAAAAGGCATTGATAAAAGATGCTTGTGAAGTTTTCTTAAGGGGAGCGATACATATAACCCTCTAAATTTCGATCGTTTTTCAGAGACGTTTTTAAAAGGGAAGGAATGTATGAATCGTTTTAAGAATTCTGTATGATAATACATTAAAATACAAAATCAAGATTTTTTTATTTAGTTTTTTTCAAAAATGGCTACCGTAGTAACTCCTGTCCTGAGACCCTCGCGGATAAAATCATCAATCGGCGGTATTTCTACCTTCTCCTATAGTATTCTGAAATCGAACTTTTTAATTTGAAAATATTCACAAAACTTACATCTTCTCGTTAAACCAATAAAAAACAAAAGTTGATGAAAGGGTAAATAAAGGTTTAACACTTTCTGACGCCACTAATTGACGCCAATTTACAATTTTTCAAGTTTTTGGCTAAAAATGTAATTTTTGAATTTTTTAGGCATTTTTAAGGTTTAACTAGAAACTAATACTATAGAAAAGACATACTAAATTTCATAAGGATCTATTGAGAAGTTTTTGAGTTATCTCTCACGCCAAGTAAAAAAGTTTTGAGGTAAGCGCTCTGTCAAAACCGTAAGCACGATTTTTTGCCTCAAATGAATTTTTAATCGATAAATAATGTGAATTTCATTCTAAAAATTTACATATTTACGCATATTTTTGAGATGTTGTTTCATCAATTTATGAAAGAAAAAAAATCGATTTTTTTATTTGTATCGTCCCCCTTAAGCAGAATAGTATTTTTAAAAATCTTATTGATGGTTTGATTAGATATTTATGGTCAATTTTAGTGTATATCCAATGCTCACTGTCGTCAGTTGATCGAATTCCAAATTACGAGTATCATCGACAAATTAGGGAGTGTTTGGCCGTATTTTAAGGGTATATTTAGGGTCCTATCATAGGTATTTAAGTGTATTTTATACCTTATAATGGGCAAATTAGTAGCTTATAAAGGGGCATATTACATACGTATGTATGCTTGCACGCCGCGAGTTTCTTAATTCTAAATGTATATAGATTTGTATATTAATGGCGTTTTTAGTGCGCAGCAATGACCTGCTTAGGTGCGAATTTAATGCATCATCAATACTTATTTTAAGTGCGCTTTAAAGCTTATTTGGATTGTTATGGTTTTATGTCCTGTTAAAGGGCTTTTTAGGCGCGGGTTAGGGGTTTAAGAATGTTTGACTTTCGGTTTACACTAAGGTTCAATTTCGGTTCGTATTGAGGGTTTATTAATATGTGTAGCTTATTGAAAGGCATGGTGCGTGGTTAGTTGTCGGTCATATTAAGGTTTTTGAGACAATTGATCATGGACAAGGGGATCCCTGAGTATGTACAGCTGTGGACAAAAAAAGTAAACACTAGGATTATTTCGACCATTAGTCATCATAAGGAATCGGGCCTTTTTGACTGTGAATAAATAACATTCTGAGTTAATTGCATGACGCAAAATTTTCATTAGGGGCCGTCTTCATATTAAACATGTTACGAACTTTAAAATTTCCAACAGCAACACCCAATTTTAATAACTTAGAAATGTTAAGCACCCTCGAAAACCCCTAAATCTAACCCCTAAATGTTACATTTGGATGAATATTTGACGAGTTATTTAATCGAATCACTTGATGTCCTTTGGGGGACCATCTCTAAAATAACAAGCGTAGTCTATAGGTTCGTCCGAGGGGAAAAGCGAAATATTGAAATATAAGGTAGAATATATTGAGGATCCCTGCAAGGGATCAGAAGTTAATGGTTATGAAAACTAACTTTTTTCCCCTTTTTGCAAGTTTATTTCAATTTTATAGTTAACATTTTAAGTTTATATATTAAAGTTTAATTTTTCAATTTTTTTTGTGTTTGTCAAGGATTTCTATACTGGGCGCCATTGGTTTTTAACACAAGACACTGAAAAAATATTATTTAAAAAAAAAAGCTCTCAGTTCAGTAGAACATGCCGAGTCTGCAAAGGCTTGACCGCCAAAATTGCAGCCCCATTGGAAAAAAAAATTAATTGGAGATGCATGCATTGAAATTTAATAAAAACATTTTAAATGATGAATAGAATATCTTTTTTTTTCGGATACAGGCTCAAATACATTAGTTCATGTGTGTATATGATTTGCCTGAAGCAAAAATCTAATGTAAATACAAAACGAAAAATTTTAATATTTAATTTCCTAAAAGTTGTCCAGTAGATTTTTCTTAAAAATACCGCGCATAGCTTCCATGTTTAAATAAAATATGAATAAAGCAGAGCTAGATGAACAAATATTTTTTTTGAACATCGATTTTAAAACAATATTTACGAGTAAAGAGTAAAAAGAATAAATAAAAGCGAATAATAATAGATGAAATATTAGAAGGCCTAATACTATTAAAAAGTAATCAATTTAAACGTAGCTATTCGAGAGATTACTATGAAAGTGATAGACATTAAGCTTTATATTTTGCTTAAAATATTATAAATACTTTGGTTAACATTACTTATTCCAAATAGAGATTTAACTTATGTTCACTCAGAACTTTTCCGGCGCTTCGGCAGTTGTATATATATCAATATTTAATAGCCCTCGTGTAGCTCTAGTGGGACGTTATTTAAGCCAAAACCAAAAGAACTATCATTAATCAACCTTAAAGGCGCCTGCTGTGTGATACTTCAGAATTTTCAAGGTCGTTGGTGTAATGTTTTCTTCCTTTTGCAAGGCCGTATTTGTTTATTAGGTTCACATATTGTAATCTTATATACAGTCCCCTAAAGGGTAATTAAAAAGTATTTGGTGATTTACTCAGCAAATTATGGATAAAAAAATTTAAAAATTGGGATTTCGCTTAAACTTCATGTTTTAAATTCATTTCTGAAAAAATATTAAGGGGTTTCTTTTCATAATTTTTTTAAAAAATAACATAATTATTTAAAATATAAAATTTGTTTTAAATACCCCAATAGTGCATGCATTTTGTTTGCGTTATTATAATTATTATTCAGTAAAAAATTCGTTTCATTATCTTAATTATTTATAGAGTGGGATAGCTGTTTATGTGCAACTCATTTAACATTACGGCCATTAAACTTTGCACGTCTCTAACTTCACTAATAATGCTCAAAAACTAACAAAACTTGGTATTTCGTGTTAAAATACGTCATAAATTTGAAATATGGACTCAAAAAGGGGTGTTTCCATTTAAAATGTTGAAGTTGGTAACAGTTTTAATATGAAGACGGACCCTTATGCAAATTTTGTGTCATGAATTTAACTCAGAATGTTATTTGTTCACAAAGTCAAAGAGGTCCGATTCCATAGAATGACTAACGTCCGAAATAATCCTAGTGTTTACTTTTCTTTTGTCCGCAGCTGTACTTCTCTGGAACATTAAGGTTTTTTATCAATAGCTTTAAAACCTAAAAAGGACAACAAATTTTTATTTGAGCGTATTAAGGATATAGTATAAGGATTTTTAAATAATACTAATAAAAGGTTTTTAATAGAGTTTTTTGAGAGAGATAGTTAAAGGATGACTTTGTGTTTGATCTTATTGAAGTAGGTATTGAAGGGTTATATAGTTGTATACTATAATTTGATTAATGCTACATGATTTGTAAGGAGTATATTGATGGGGTTTTTTGTGCACACGAAAATGCTATTTAGGTGCGTATCAAAGAGTTGAAGAAAGTACGCGTCAAATATGCTCCCGAAGCGATGTACGATGTCGCCCTAAAAGTTTCGTTGGGTGTCTACTCGGTTGTCAGCTCGTCACTTGAATGTAGTTTTAAATTTCGTAAAAAGTTGCCAGTGGGTCTAGTGTACCTCTAGTGTGACAATATTTCAACTTAGGGGCCTATTTAAGGGTTGGGTGTTAGTTTTTTTTTTTTAAAAGCCTACTTATGTAGGTACTACTATAAATTACTACGGGATCGTGTTGCCTGTAAAATCCTGTGCCATGTGCCTTCTAAATAAATATGCAATAATTAAAACGTTAATTTAGATGCGTAATAATGGCTGGTTCAAAGAAGTTTTAAGTAACTTGAACCGGCCTATTATTGACAGTTTTTTTAATTCCGTATTGGAGGATCATTTAGATGTGTTTAATAAAGATGCTTTTTAAAGGATCATTATAAATTTATAGCTAGAGTTAGTAAAAAGAAATGTGTATTAAGTCATTTTGCTTGAGCGTATAATACGCTTATACAGGTAATGGGTATTATAGGTATAAAAATGTATTTGGTGCTTAAATTGTGCTTTATATGGGCTTTAAAAAATCAGAATTTTTGTAGTGTGCATGAATGATTTATAATAGTACGTAACTTAGGTAATTTTTCAGGTGGCATGTGGTTTATACCAATGGAAACTTCAAATGGAATAACGTGCTAAGTGACATAATTTTTTTTCGTAAATGAACATTTTATTCCCTCCATTAAAATAAATCTCCCCTTTTTCTTAAAATTTAAGTATATTTTTTAACTTTTGAAAGTACGTTTTTACTAGGTTCAAACCAAACTTAGAACTTTAAAGCTCACTTTCTCGTTTTCACCTTTTTGTCACTTAGCACGTTCTTCCACTAAGCTCTTCAATTCTACGACTCGTCATCCTCATGGGTGAGTAAATCATTTTCTTAACGTTTCTAATATGTCCTATAAAATATTGAAGCAAATGATAAATAAGTGCCGATAGGAAATTTTGATTGAAGATTTTGACTGATTTTTTTTAACAGAAGGGAATTTTAAAGCTTTTTTTAGGCTCGCATCATGGCGTCATTTATTTCACAAGGGAATTCATTTAAAAATTATTAGCAGCTAACTGCCAATAAATTACAAATTTATACGAAAATAATTATAGCAGAAATTCATATTTTAAAATGTTGGGTTGCAGCCCTTCAGAGGACCTTTAAATTTCCGTAATTTCCAGTAAATTTTACTTGGCTCTAATCGAAAACTCATCCCATTATATTCGGAAAAATCGGGTGATCCTATATTACAGAAACCCTCTAAAATTTGAAGCTAAGGTGATATCCTACTATCGACGAACTATTTGGCGATCCTAATATGATAAACCCGGAGTTTCTATAAAGGGAACACTCCCGAGATCCTTTAATCGAGAAATATCTATATCTGCGTAATAGTGCGTAAATTTTAATGTATTTCAGATGACAAGTGTTCCTCCTCTTTTATAAATGCTGAGAACCATTATTGGTAAGTAAGATATTTCCTTAATGTTTCTAGTATTGTCCTATAAAATGCTAGAAACAAACGCGAGAAATAAATTTAGAGGCTTCGATAAAAGATGCTTGTGAAGTTTTATTAAGGGCAGCGATACATGTAACCGCCTGAATTTTGGTCGTTTTTCATAGACGTTTTTAAAAGGGAAACAATGCATGAATTGTTTTAAAATTCAGTATGATATACATTAAAATAAAAGAAATCAGATTGTCTTTTTTCAAAATGGCCGTCGCAGTAAGTCATCTCCATAGACCCTCGCGGATAAAAGTACAGCTGCAGGGGGGGGGGGGAGAGGAAACGATTCACCTTTCGTTTTTCGGCTGCTATTGGTCAAGGAATTTTGTGAAAGATGTCACTTTTAAGGAATAACGCGAAGATTTGAGAACTAGCGACAGAAATTGTATAAGGGTCGTCTACATATTAAAATGAGTACCAATTTTGAAAATTCCAATAGCTACACCCAATTTTTTTACATAATGTTCAGCGCCTTCAAAATACCCCAGATATAAAAAAGAATTATTTATTTTTCATTATTTGCTGATATATTAAAGCATTAATTTTGAACTCAACGGATGCTAGAATTAAACCTTCACTAATATTGTGGTTTTTTAAAGTTTTTTTTTAAATTTTGGATTTTAAAATTAAGAAATAAAATTAAGACTAAACGAGGAAAAGTTTCAACTTTAAATTTAAGTCACATATACGATTATTGATTATTTATAACGAACAGATTTTTAAATGCGATTAGTTACAATCAGATAGACAGACATGATTATTGCATTTATGTTTTATATTTTATGCGAATTTTTGTTTCATTCATTGCTACAAAAAGTTTGTTTAAAATTCGGCGCACTTTATCGTTAATATAAACCACATTACAAAACGAGAGTTACGACCTTAACACGATATTTAAGGAAAGCAAAATAAAATTACGCAGAATGATTTGGAAATGATTTTTAAACCAAGGCAGTGGGCACTAATCATTTTAAAAAAATTAATGTAGTAACAATGAAATATATTTAACACCGAATTCCAATAATATTTATGGGTATTTAATTTTTAATATTAAACACACTTTTTGAAATTGTTTTGAAAATAACATACATTTAAAACATAGTAATCGATATGATTTAATGTTAATTATACAAACAAAATACATAGTATGCACTTGAAACAAGAAAAGATTTTTAGACATTTGACTTGCATTATCAATAATTTAAATGCACTTTTTTTACAATAAATTGGCACGCGACAGAAAGTTAGATTTTTAAAAAAATCTTTTTATCAAAATTGTTTGGTTAAAAATTTAATTTTTAATTTTTTTTTGCATTTTTGAGGTTCAACTAGAAGCTTATACTATAGAAAAGACATACCATATTTCATAAGGATCTCTTGTGAACTTTTTGAGTTATTTTGCACGCCCAATTAAAAAGTAATTGTGAGATACAAGTACTTTAGGTTTTGATAGATACTTTAAGCACCTAGTTGAGGTACAGCACTCGAATGAATTTTTAATCAATAAATAATGTGAATATAATTCTAAAATTTTATTGGTATATTTTTGAAATGGTATTTTCAGGGATTGGAGTAACGCGTTACTTGTAACGCCGTTACTTGTAACAGTTACTTTTTTAAGGTAACGTTGGGTAAAGCCGTTACATTTTTCAGAAAGTAACTGTAACTTTAACTTAGTTACTTTAGCGGTAAACGAAGTAACGAAAAATTGCGTTACTTTTCCGTTACTTTCCGAAGGCTGTCTGATGCTTATTTTGAAATTCCCACTCCTAGAGAGAGAGAGGAGAGAGAGAAGGGAACATTTCGCATTCCCGAAGAACGAGCCTTTCTTGGGAGGGAAAAAAGCAAATAATAAGCATTGTCCACTTTGGCTGCTAAAGGCGTGGCGGCAGCTTTCAGCAAGAATTGTTAAAGTACGAATGTTTCTCTTTGTCTGTTTACCTTTCCAAGTATCACATTAAAGACCCGTAATTACAGGCATCTACTGAAAAGAAGGGTTTTGAAATAAATCACGCTGACTGTCAAAACAGGTTGTCGTTCGGAAAGTTTCGAACCAGTGCAAACCCCTTTGTGTTTTACCTGAATGGGTTCGACAACAATGACCGACAACAAATTTTTCTCTCCTTGAAGAAAGGGGAGGGGGGGGGAGAGGAGAGGGCACGTTCACAACCTATTTCTGTCTACCCGAGTTTGCTGATGGACGCCCGTCGGCTGAATATTAGCGTACATGATTGAAATTAAATTTTAAAAAAATGTCTATTAATTATAATTCAGCATTTTGTTTGTGTATTTGTATCGTTAATCGTGGTTTTCTTTGAAAAATCGTAAGATGGCTAAATTTAATTTTTTTATGTAACTTGAAATTTCAAAAAGTAACTGTGAATCGTTACTTTTCGTATTAAGTAACTGTAACGCGTTACTTTTCATATTAAGTAACTGTAACTGTAACAGAGTTTACTTTTAAAAGTAACTTTCCAATCCCTGGGTATTTTAACTATTTATGAAATAAAAAATCGTTTTGTTTACATGTATCGTCCCCCTTAAGCAGAATAGTATTTTTAAAAATCTTATTGGTTGTTTGATTAGATGTCTATTTAGGGTCCATTTAAGTGCATATCCAATGCTTAGTGTCGTTAGCTGATCGCGATTCAAAATTAAGAGTACCATTGTCAAATTAGGGATTGTTTGGCCGTAATTTAATGCTATATTTAGGGTCGTATCATAGGTATTTAAGTGAGTATTTTAAATCTTATAATGGGTAAATTAGCTTATGAAGGTGCATATTACATACTTATGTATACTTGCATGCCATGAGTTTCTAAATGTATATTGATTTGCAGGGATTGGAAAGTTACTTTTAAAATTAACTCAGTTACAGTTACTTAATCAAAAAGTAACTCTGTTACAGTTACAGTTTACTTAATATGAAAAGTAACGCGTTACAGTTACTTAATACGAAAAGTAACGATTCACAGTTACTTTTTGAAATTTCAAGTTATAAGAAAAATTGAAATTTAGCCATCTTACCATTTTTCAAAGAAAACCAAGATTAACGAAACATAAGCACAAACAAAATGCTGAAATTATAATTAATATATTTTTTATTTAATTTCAATCCTGGTTTCAATCCAAGAAATAGGTGTGAACGTGCCCTCTCTCTCCCAACACACCCCCACACCACACACACACTTTATTGTTGGTCATTGTTGTAGAACCCATTCAGGTTCAGGAAACACAAAAGGGTTTGCACTGGTCGAAACTTGCCGAACGACAACCTGCTTGACAGTCAGCGTGATTTATTTCAAACCCCTTCTTTTTAGTAGAAGCCTGTAATTACGGGTCTTATAATGTGATACTTGGAAAGGTAAACAGGCAAGGAGTAACATTCGTACTTTAACAATTCTGGCTGAAAGCAGTCGTCACGCCTTTAGCAGCCAAATAGACAATGCATTTTGCTTTTTCCCTCCCAAGAAAAGCTCATATTTCGGGAATGCAAAAGTTTGGAAATGTTCCCTTCTTAGGAGTGGAATTTCAAAATAAGCATCAGAAAAGCCTTCGGAAAGTAACGGAAAAGTAACGCAATTTTTCGTTACTTCGTTACCGCTAAAAGTAACTAGTTAAAGTTTACAGTTACTTTCTGAAAAATGTAACGGCTTTACCCGACGTTACCTAAAAAAAGTAACTTTACAAGTAACTGTTACAAGTAACGGCGTTACAAGTAACGCGTTACTCCAATCCCTGTTGATTTGCATATTAATTGCCTTTTTAGTGCACAGAAATGAAATATGTAGGTGCTCGTTTAATGCTTAATTACTTAAGATTGTTTCAAACTTTCGGTTCGCACTTAGGGTCAATTTAGGTTCGTATTGAGGGTTCATTAATATGTGTAGCTTATTAAAAGGAATGATGCGTGGTTAGTTTTGTCGGTCATATTAAGGTTTTTGAGAAAATTGTGTGTATGCACAAGGGGTAGCTTCCTAGAACTTTGAAGGCTTATCAAATAGCTTTTAACCCTAAAAAGGACAATTAATTTTAAATTTGTGCATAGATTTATGAGCGGTAATTGAAAGTTGTGTAGTGTTACATAAGCTAGTTTGAAGGAATTTATTTGAAAATTGTTTATTTCAAAAACGGCTTCTTTAATTTTTTTCAATGGTGTCATTTGAAGGTATTTAATATTTCCCTAAAAATTTTTATGTTTTTCAGGGGGCATGTGTTCTACCTTCTATATTTTTCCCAATTCGTCCCTTGGGAAGTAAGATATTTTCCCTTTAAAGTTTCTAGCATTGTCCTTAAAATGCTAGAAACGAACCCCTAACGGTAAATTAAAAGGCATTGATAAAGATGTTGTAAGTTTTCTTAAGGGAGCGAACTATAACTCTCTGGGAATTTCGATCGTTTTTCAGAGAATTTTTTTAAAAGGGAAAGGAAAGTATGAATCGTTTTAAAAAAAATTTTGTATGATAATACTTAAAATACAAAATCAGATTTTTTTTTATTTTTTTTTCAAAAAAGGCCACCCTATAACTCCGTCCTGAGACCCTCGCGGATAAAAGCTCAATCCCCGGGGGGTATTTCTGCTTTTCTATGTAATCTGAAATCGAACTTTTTGATTTGAAGTATTCCCCAAAACTTTTCATCTCGTTAAACCAATAAAAAAACAAAAGTTATGAAGGGGAAATAAAGGTTTAACACTTTCTGACGCCTGCCAATTTTCAATTTTTCAAGTTTTTTGGTTTTTTTAAAAATTTAAAATTTTTTTTTTTTTTTTTGCATTTTTAAGGTTTAATGAAATATACTATAGAAAAGACTACTAAAAATTTTATAAGGATCTATTGAGAATTTTTTAGTTTTCTCTCACGCCAAGTAAAAAAGTTTTGAGGTAAGCGCTCTTCAAAACCGTAAGCACGATTTTTGCGCCTATGAGTGAAGAACTCAAATGAAATTTTTAATCGATAAATAATGTGAATTTCATTCTAAAAAAATTTCAGTATATTTTTAGATGTTTTTTCATCAATTTATAAAGAAAAAAAAAAATTTTTTTTTTTTTTGTTGTCCCCTTAAAACAGAAAAGATTTTTTAAAAATCTTTTGATGGTTTGATTAGATATTTAAAGGTTTTTATTTACATATTTTAGAGAGACGGACGTGTGATTTTGTTTTTTTAAAGAATGTTTTTTCCAAAATTT
>JAFNEN010005981.1:0-14368 GCA_019343175.1 Oedothorax gibbosus
AATAGGGGAAGTTATGTATTTTCCGTTTCGTAATAGTTTGTGTATTCGTGTGTCCGTTTTTCCCCCAAAATTTTTTTTTTGTTTTGTTAATTTTTTTTTGTTTTTTTTGTTCCCCCTTTTTTTTAAGAAATCTAAATGCTGTTTTTTTAATTTTCCTTGATAATTTTGTTTTTTAAAATTTTTGTGTTGTCAAAAAGGGGGGGGGGGCCCTTTGGGGGAAACCCAAATTTTTTTGGGTTTTTTAAAAATAAAGTTTTTTTTTTTTTCCCTTTTTTTTTTGGGGATATACCTTTTAAAAACCTAAAAAGCTTGGGCTCTTTGGTTTTTTTTTTTTTTTAAAAATTTTGTTGTGTAAACTTTGATTTTTTTCTCTTGTTTCAAAAAAAAAGTTTAAAAATTTTTTGGATTTTCAAAAATTTTTTTTTGGATACTTTTTTTTTAATTTTAAAACTTCCCTTTAAAATCCATATATTTTTTTTTTGGGAGATATCGATTTAACAAAAAAAAAGCCCCTACATCAAAAAAAAGGGGGGTTTTTTTTAAAAAGGTTTTTTTTTAAAATTTTTTAAAAAAAACTGTTTTTGAGAAGAATTATTTATAAATAAAAAATTTTCAAAAAATTTTTTTTAAAGGTTTTGCAAAAATTTATAAAAAAAAAAATTTAGGTATTTTTCCCTGGGAAAAAATAATTTTTTTTTTAGGACTTCCCTTATGTATTTGGAATTTCATTATAAAGCCTTTGCTTTTTTAAATTATTTTTAAAAAATATTCCATATCAAAATTATGTTTTTTAAAATTTTAATAAGGGCTATGTACTATGAAGCCTTATAATAAACCCCCTTTTTTAAAAAAAATCGTATTGCATGTTACTTTTTTTTTTTTTTAAAGTAAAAAAAAGACCCCGGGGGTAAAATTATTAAACACCAAACCCCTATTTTTAAAAAATTTAAAAAAAAAGGGTCTAAGTTAATATAATAACCAGAAAAATACTCCAACTTGTTTTTAAAAAAATAAAAATTTATTGAAAATAACAAAAAAATATTTTTTGAAATTTTTTAAATACTCGTAGGGGCCCACTTTTTTTTTCCCCCAAAAGAAACAGTTTTTTCATTTTTTTTCCTTTTTTTAGAAGGCGCCAACATTTGGGGAGCCAACTGGCCAAAAGGGGGGCCCAAAAATATCCCCTGCAAAAAAATTCCCAAAAAAACCCCCTTTTTTTTTTTTTCACTTAAAATAAAAAAACTTTTTTTTAGTTTACACAATTCTAGCCCTTTTTTTGAATATAATAAAAAAAAACTTTTTTTAAAAAAATTACAATTATTGGGTTTTATTAAATTAAAAAAAAAAACTCGATAAAAAAAACAATGAAAAATTTGGGAAAAAATTTTCTAAAAAAACTTAAATTACACACCTTAAAACTTAAAAAACCCAAAAAATACTTAGTAAAAATGTAGCTCAAAAATTCCTCATTCAAATATCCCAATAAAAAAAGTTAAACATACCTAAAATTTTGCAGATTAACTTTTTTCCCATAAAAACACTAAAATTTTTAATCAACCGCTAGGGAGAAAAATACAGTATTCGAAAAAGGGGAAAAGGGGGGTAGGGGGCACCCCCGGGGGGCCCCAAATGAGATTGCAATCTTGCCTGCGTGCAATGGGCGGGGAAGGGGGGTTTCGCCCCCCCTGTATAGTACTTATACTTATCGAGCCCCTAGCGCGTTCACATGTGCGGGGAAATTGGCGGATTTAGCCGGAAATTTTTTAAAAAACCCTTTTTTAAAACCCCCCGTTCACATTTTATTACCGGGGTTTGGGGGAAAATGACTTTTTTTAAAAGAAACGTCAATCCCTTTTGCTTGTTTTGATCCCTCGATTTCCCGAGTTTTCCCCCTTGTGTTTTTTTTTAAACGTTTCTTTTTTAGCGTTCGTCGAAAAAAAATTAAACTAAAAACAATTTTTTTTTAAAAAAATTGTGGCAGAATCTATGGGATTTTATTTTGATAAAAAAAATGGGGGGTTTTTTTGCGAAACAAAACTGGTTTCCCTTTTTGATTTCCAAAGTAAAAAAACCTCCACTTTAAAATTTCCCCCCCCAAAAGGGGGTCTTTTTTGGTCTAAAAAACTAAAAAAAAAAGACTTCAGCATGGGTCCACTTTCCGCCATTTTTGCTTCGTTTGAGTGTCCCAAAGCCGAAATGCATGGGGGCGGGGGGAACGGGGTCCAGTGACGTCCCCCAACCCTGTCCCTCGCCTCCCACCCGCGAACCATTTTCGTCCACCCCTCACGACGGCTGTCGTCGAGGGGCGACGAAAGGTCTCCCTTTCCCCGAAAAGGGGGGAAGGGGCCCCCCGGGGAACCCCAGCCCCCCGGGGGACGAAAAGGTTGGGTCCCCAAGTGAGCGTCTATGGAGGAGGCCGTCTCCCCTTTTTAAGAAAAACCTTTTAAAAAACGCTCTGGCCAACCAACGTCCAAAAATCCTCGGAAGTCCGGGGGTGAGGGGAAACCCCCCGGACCCCCGTGTCCCCAAGTCGGCGGCCTGTGCGTGGAAAGTGGAACCTAGGAAGCGCAAAAGGAAAGAGTGTCAAAAAAGGGTGATACCCCCGGATCCTAAAGCCAGTGGCAGACAAAAATGAATTCTCTCATGACTCTCAGTAAAAAAGAACAACTGCCCCTAAAGTGAATGTGTCTCAAAAAAGAAATGGGGCTGACGCAACTTTTTCGGTGTGGAAAAGCACAAATGGGCCTTTTGGAATTAAATATCAAAAATTTTAGTATTTTTTTGTAATGTTTTGATACTTTTAAAAAAAGACTTTTTTTTTCTTTTTAAGGGGGTTTTCCCCCCCGACTTTTTTTTACAATTGTATCATAATCTGTAAACAATGTTGGGGTTTTTTTTTAAAAAACCTTTAAAAAATCTAACGTCCCTTTTATTTATCTTCTAAAAGTGTTCTTTTAAAAATTTAATTCCCGAGAAAATTTCAGATTTAAGGGTTTTATATTTGTTCATTTTTAGCAGGTTACCTATTTGGGGCTAAAAACATGCAAAAAAAAAAGTGCAAATAGACACGTTTCAAATTTGGGGTGGCAACGCCAATGCTGAAGGGGTTTTTTTTTTTTTTTGGGGGCGATGGGTAAAAGGGAAAACCCCCCTTGGGGAAAAAGACCCCGATGGAAGGAACTGTATCTTTTAAAACCTAAAGGGAAAAATGCGTAAAAAGCCAATCAAGCCCCCCCGGGGGGTCAAAATTTTAAAATTTTTTTAAAAAAAAAAATCATATTCAGGTCGTTTTCGAGAAAGCGTTTTTTTTTATGCGTCACCGCCATTCCCGCTAAAAAGGGGGGTTGCGAGATCCCGCTCCCCGTCGCTCGCCATAAAAAGTCGGCGACTGTAGCGAATCTCGCAACACCGATTGTGCCCCTATTTTTTTTTTGAATTTTTTTTAGGGGGAAAATATTTTAAAAAATTTTATCGCTTTTTTTTTTTTTTTTTTGGGGGGGGGGTTTTTTTTACTTTTAAATTTTTAAAAACCAAAATTTTTTTTATTTTAAAATTTTAAAAATTCATAATTTTTAAAAAAAAAAATTTTTTTTGAAAAAGTGTTTTCAAATACTTGTTTGAAACTATTATTTTTTAAGGGGCATCTTTCTTTCATAGATGATTTGATATTAAAAAAATAAAAAAAAACTGTAAAAATTTTTTAATTTTTTTATTTAAACTAAATTTATCCCGTTTTCGAGGAAATAAAAAAATTAAATGGTTCCAAAATTTTTGCCCCTTACCCTTTTTAAAGGTCAAAAATTTTATTTTGTTTCCGCTCTTAAATTAAAAACCCGTTTCATTCCCCTTAAAAAATTCCAAAAAAAAAACGCAAAAAAGCACTCATAAATTTCCCCCTTTTCCCTAAAAAATAAAAACCTTTTAGCAAAATTTGGGGCGCTTTTTGGAAAAAATTTGGCAAAAAAAATAATAAGCTACCCCCCAACCCTTAACATTTCAAACCCCTGCCTTCGAAAAAACCGACCAGCTTATAAAATAATTTATAAAAAATTGCCTATTTGGAAAATTTTATTAAAAATTTGGCGTTTTTTGGCCCCAACGTTTTTTGGAAAAAAAATAAAGAATGAAACACAAATAGCTCTAGTGCGATGGCCTTTATTAACCATCATAGTTCAGTAATAGCTTAACTATACATTTATTGCTTAAATATGCATACATGCAGTACAACAGAAAAATCAATGAAAAAATCATCAATAAACCCACAATAAAATCCGGGAATGAAGACTGGCGGAATTACGTCACTTGAAACATGTCAATTATTTTTCAAATAATGAATTAAATTTTTATAAGTAATGGCAAAAGAATAAAATAAACATTTTGAATTTTAAATGTTTTCGTTAAAAGTTTTATTTAATTTTTTCAGCCGATGGCATCAGGAAAGAGAAAAAATGATCGGATTTGAGCGAAAGTGGTGTATTTTTTTCAGAAAATTCGAATTTTTCTTCAAAAATGGAACAAATATGAAAAAACTAAGCCCAGGTGCACACGTTTAGTATTAAAGGGAATCTATCTTAAAAATTCGAATTTCTGAGGGCAGTATAGTGGTTCTTTTACGATCCGATAACAGACACACAGACAGACTCTTTCTTTATTATTATAGACTAGCAAATTTATACCCGTTCTTCGCACGAATAAAAAAATGTCAATGGATTCCAAATATGTGTACCATATAACCTGTTATAGGATCATAAACTATTATTGTTTCCGCTCGTTTATAAATTATAAATCCCGTTTCATTGCCTTAAAATTCCAAAAAGAAAAATACGCTATAAATGCACTCATAAATGTCATCACAATTCCCTCATAAATACATAAAACCTTTTAGCTCATTTGGCGCGTATTGGGAAATAATTTGGCGAGAAAATAGATATAGCTACCCACACCCATTATACAGCTCTAACACATGACCTTCGAACAACCGACCAGCTTATAAATTATTTATAAAAAAATTTGCCTATTTGGCGAATTTTAGTTAATATTTGGCGAGTTTGGCAACGTATTTGGCGAAAAAATAAAGACATAAAACACTAATTAGCTCTAGTGCGATGTGATTTTATTACCAATCATAGTTCAGCAATAGCTTAACTATATACATTTATTGCTTAAATATGCCAGAGGTGCCGATCCCCCCCAGAGCTAACGACGCACCCCCCTAATTTTTTACCCCCCCCCCCCAAAAAAAAAAAATGTTGTGGATTTTATATTTATATTTTACTTATCTATCGAGTTACCTAACCTAAGTACCCTACCCACATCTTTACGGTGTATTAGGAAACGTTATAGTAAAATGATATTTAAGTAAAATCGAATGGGGATAACTTTGTCCCAAGATTAAAAACCCTAGTGCTGACTTTCTTCTTGAATATTTTTTCTACTGATAGGGTAAAAGCAGAGTTGCCCCTAATTGAAAAAGGAAGCATATTTTTGATAGCTTTTATAATACGGAATTACAACTATTTTAATTTTCTTTTAAATAGATTTCCTTTTACAGCAAAAGGGCTATCGGGAATCTAAATAGTTGGTAAAAATTCCGCTCAAAATTTATATAATTATATTATTTGTTAAATTTATAACAATAGCCGGAGATGTGATCCACAATCAAAACGGCTTCCAATTTTCCTCCCTTCAAATCTTAATGTATAAAAATGCTTCTCTTGGCATAGCTTTTTATCTAATACAACACATTTGAAACTATCAAACAAATCAGAATTATTTTATAATTTTACACAGATAGTTTCACTTAAAAAAGAAACAAAAATTTAAATTAAAGTTAAATATAAACAAAATTCTTACCGTGAACTCGGAATTGGCTACTTTACTATATTCAATCACCCACACATTAATCCTTCCTACCGTTTCTAAAGCTCATTATTTAATTTTCGCTTCGAGTCTAATTTGGCGAGAAAATGGCTTGGGCCTGAATAAGTATGCTAGGCCATAAATATTACCCGGAAAGGGGTCCATTCATTCAAAGAAATGCTATACAACTTTCGAAATTTTTTATAAATTTCTCCCCAAAAATTCTGTAACAGCGTTAATTCACTGCTTTTTGCACTCCCTTTTAAAATGGGACTTTTTATTTGAAGATTTTCTATGCTGCCCCTTTCCCCTCTTTTTCCCTAAAACAATAATCTTAATTACATTTTTTTTTCGCTGACTGCTAAATCGGGCGGGAATATGTTAGGGGCTATCATGGGGGGGGGGGGGGGGGTGGGGGGGGGGGTGGGGGGGGGGGGGGGGGTAATATGTGGACACCATCAATGATCGAAAGTTTTGTAAACTACGTGAGATTTACGATTTTTACTAGCTGAAAATGTTTAAACATTATAAAGAAGACACAATTTTTTGGGAAACTGTCATAAATATTCCTTTGGTTTGGTAGAAAATAATCTAACCTCCTTTATAGGGGTTAAGGATTGTGGTTTGCCCATACTTGTTACTTATCTTTTAAAAAGATAAATGGGGGGGGGGGGGGGCAGCAATTAGAAAGAACAAGAGTTTGTTGGATGTGTTTTTGTATCGAAATAGCCCTTTACTTATTAAATTTATAATTTTTGACCCCCCCCTAAAATTTCAACGACGCAGTCTGCGTCGTTGACCCCCCTTGTAGGAAACCTAATATGCATACATGCAGTCCAACAGAAAAATAAATGAAAAAAATCATCAAATAAACCCACAATAAAATGGGGGAAATGAAGACTGGGGAATTACGTCACTTGAAACATGTCATTATTTTTCAAATAAGGGAATTTAGTTTCTGAAAGTATGGAAAAAGAATAAAATAAACATTTTGAATTTTAAATGTTTTGTTAAAAGTTTTATTTAATTTTTTCGGGCCGATGGCATCAGGAAAGAGAAAAAATGATGGATTTGAGCAAAAGGGTGGTGAAATTTTTTTCAGAAAATTCCCAAAAATTTTCTCTAAAAATGGAACAATTTTTAAAAATCTAAGCCTCAGGTGCACACGTTCATATTAAAGGGAAATCTATTTTAAAAAATTTTTCGAATTTCTGGGGGCAGTATATGTAGGTCTTTTACAAATCCGAAAAACCGACACACCAGACAGACAGACTCTTTCTTTTATTATTATAGATTAAAGCCCCAAAAGAGAGTAAACCCTCATTTGTTTGAAAATGCAATGCGCAAAATTTTAAAATGTTTCATAAAGATTTGGGAATATGAATTTATTTTAACGTACGTTTAAACTCAGATATTTGTTTATTCAAAAAAATACGGTCATTTTTCTTTAAAGGTCTTGGGGGGGGGTTTTAATTTACCCCAAATACTTTACCGCTGGATCCTCCACTGATTCTACCATTTTCGACATTCAGATATGAAGTTTGATTTATCTTTTTATCTGAGTATTTATAAATGGCCAAAGGTCCAAGCTCCCGACAGAAATTTGCATTCAGCATATTTTTAAAGGTACCAGAAACATCATAAAAATTTGGGGCGTTCAAGTTTAGTTAAACTGTTAGCTGACGGATAATTAATATCTGGCTCTAAACTGCATGAACTATAAAACCCGCAAATTTACCCTAAAATTTTCATTTTGTGTGATGTGTTATATCAAATTTCCCCCCAACCATGAGGGAAAAGCCCCAGTGAACGAAAGTATAATTGTATTATCTGTCCTTTGTCCTCAGCATACGTAAAGAGACACCACATTGAAGGAGGCGATCGACAATGATGGAGGTGTCCACGGCGTGTTTTAGCTAGCAAGCAGGTACATAACCATTTTTACCATATTAAAGTCACAGTTTTTTATGGATTTGAAGTTTTGTAGCGTTTAAACAAAGGGACCCCCTGGGGAAAGGCACGTCAACGGTGGTGCACAATACCCTTTATACGTAGTCTATCTCCACAAAAAAAAAAACTCGGTTGCTAATCGTCCGGGAAAGGCAACTCCTATATGAAAACCCCCAACATTAAGTAAAAAAATTATCTTCTACCTCATAAGCAAACCCCGCTCCCGCTCCTTATTTGAATCGTCCATTATCCCCAGCCATAAAAATACGCGGTGTTTCTGGTGATATTGTAGTTTATTTTTTGTCCACAAAACCCAGGCCAATGAGATGGGGTGGTTAAACCCTTCATAATGCTAGTCGAGCTTCACATTTTGACCATAACATAAATAGAATGGGCTGCTCATTGCTCTGTCAAGCGCTTCTAAAAGCGCACCAATCATGAAAATCGCCCAAGAGGAGAAAGGTTTTCAACATATGGCCAACTTATCGCTAAATGTTTTTGTTAGAACTATGCCAATTGTCGCCAGAAACCCGAAAATCAGGTAAATCTAGGCATGCAAACCGCAATGGTGACTCCCCCATCAATGCCAAGTCACGTGGGTTTGTTTTTGCGTTCAATTAGAAAATTTGCTTCCATTCGTTTTTTTCTCTGTTAGATGCTAATTTTTGTGCCTTTATAAAATGTAAACATAAATTAAAAATGATCTTGTACTTTTACGGTAAGATTGTTTAATAGTTTTATTTATAGTAATTTATTCCTAAAAGCCTATACTTTTGATAAAGAGTAAAATTATTTCTAAAGCTCTTTTTTTTAGGTCAGGATTATTTTCCTTGATAAAAATTTTTCTTTAAAAAAAAAAAAATTCGAATTAGCCTTCTGCCCCACATGCATTAATCAGATATACGATAATATAACTTTAAAAAAAAATGTTTAGCTTTTTTTTAAAACAGCTGCTATAAGTTGCCAAAAATAGAAATTTTTTTCCCCGGGAAATAGCAATTCATCTTTGTTCCATTTCCCACCTTTTTTTTCATACCACTAGATTGTCGGCTTCATATTTCAAGTCGTTGTGGAAAAAACTCGCCAACTGGTCGTGATCACGTGCTGGGGTAATTTTACCCAGCACGTGACCCATCCCCATGAGGGGATCGCTTTGGGGTTTGCCAATGCGCAGTCCTTCTTTTATATGTCTGATTTTGACAGCCCCCAAACCTCTATTTGAATCAAAATGTAGGGAAATTAGAAGTATTGTTTAAAAAGGCTTGTACACTGTGTTCACTTCACTATATAGCCTGAAATGACACCTTTGGGATAAAAAAACCCCCCTAATTTAAAAATTTTGAAACAAGCCCTAGTGAAACGGCTTTAAAAAACCCAAACAGTAATGGTAATCATTAAGGTTAATTTTAAAAGTTACTCAACAAAATAAATTATACTTTAGAGATAATAAAACTCGGCAAAATGTTTCGTTTGATTGAATGAATGTCAAGCTAGCACTGTACGCTTTTTTGGGGTTAAAAAAACGTCCTACAGAGATACATGAGGGTTATTGGTTTTTTAGTCTAAATTTTAAAAAATATTGCGTTTTAGTGACAGACGATACAATTAATGCTAACCAAACCAACCTTATAAAAATTTCGAATGTAGCATCAAGACACTGACTTAAACAGATTTAACCAACATGTACTCAGTGAGTTGTGTAATTTTAAATATAAAATATTTAAACTTCCCTAAGGGTATAAAATTTTCTGAATCCTCAATTAATTTCTGCAACTATTTAATTACCCAATAAAAATAAAACGGACTTAATCTAAACCGTGTTCAATTTCACTGGCAAAAAAGCACGTAACATTAGAACAACTTTGCACTGTTTTTTTAAAGATTAAAAATAAACAGGACCCCGTTTAGAGAACACATAAATGAACCAAATAAAAACAAACACATTGCAGCACTTGCACTTTTTTTTTCCTTTTAAAAATGCAGTTGTTCTTTTTCTTACAAAGTATAGTCTTAAAAGGTTGAATATTTTTACTCTCACATATTAGGCACAATGTTTAAAGGCTTCTTTAGCTTAATAAAATCATATTTTTTTTCTAATTCAATATGAGTTTTAAAGGATCACATGCTCTTGAAAAAAAACAGTTAACAGCTTTCATAAGCTCTTGGTTACAACAAAAAATGATTTCAGATACTCATAGCACATAAGGATAAAACAAAACAATTTGCGGGATAATTCAATTCATTTTTCTCACATAATGCTGTCATTAAGTATTGGCCCCTTTGGTCGAAAGAATCATGTTAAATTTGCCCGGAATGCTCATGAAGTAAAGGGGTTTTTGGGTTGAATTAACGTCCTACTAGAGCTATACATGATATTCATGATTTAAAGGAATAATCCAAAATTACTCTGAAAATAGCATTACCCTAGAATATTTTTTTTTTCAAATTAGGGTCATCTGCATTTTTATTTAAAAAAGTAGTTCTTTGCAGTTCTTAACAAAGCTATCTGCAGATTCAAATTTTTTTTTTGGCCAAGTAAGACTTACTTTGTGAAAGTCTGTCAAATTTAAAATCCTTTCACTCTAGATATCTGCACTTCACAGACATCTAAATATCTTCTAATATTACAATGAAAAAAAGAGGCAGAATTTATTGAAATTTGGGAGTGGGAATATATGGCAAGAAGCCCTGTAAACCAAAGCATCAAGCTCAAGCTTTCTGGCCCCTGTATTTAGTTGGTTTATCACCTCCCTTTTGATTGCTTAGTTGTTTTAAAAAACTTCAGTGTCCCAAATTTTGTTCCCTTTCGCAAATAAATCAGTATAAAGTTTTAAATTTGCCCAAAGACCGAATGCCAACCATGTTTATGTAAACATGTCCATCATCGTTTTTAGAATCTATAATAATTTTTTTACCTTACAAATAAAAACAAGGTTGAAAAATCTTAAGAAAAAAAAATCCCCAAAGTAAAAAAAAAACCTGGAGCACGAAATGGCTGAAAAGAAAAAAAGCCTAACCTTAAAAATTTAATCCATAATAATCTCTAAAAATTATTAATTTAGGTTTTTTTTCTCTACCCATTGTATTGAAATTGAATAGATATCTTTTCTCTTAAATGACTGAATAACTTTTTAAATTAATGAACACGGCTTCACCCCGTGAGCAAATAATGGGCTCCATAATGTTGAAAGGGTTTAGATCGTTGTTGACTGAGCAGGTGGGTTGAACGGGGTCCAATGGGTCCCTTTTTGGGCCCCCCCTTTTTTTTGCACGGGCCCGAGTAACTTGAAGCCCCGTGGGTCCGTCCCCGGGCCCTTGGGTTGTCGGACAAGGATATCCCGGGGCCCTTTCCTTCGGGTTTAGATGGTTCGGAGACGGTTTAAGGTCGTTCTGGGGGCCCTTGCATGGGCCCGGCTTTTCAACTGGAGGAAAAAAATTTGTTTTAAAAAATTAGCATGTAAAAAAGTAATAATTGGCAATTCCAAAGTGAAACCATTCGTAAAAATTTTTGACGAAAAATAAACTTACTCGAGGTTTCTAAAGGGGCTTCTAAAAATATTTTCAAATTTTCAAAATATATTTTTTAAACTTTTCCCGGGATCTGAAATGTTATTGGGCTATAAGAAAAAAAATTGAACAAATGTTTTTAAATTTTTACTCTTTGGGGTTGAACAAAAAGAAAACAATTTACATCCAACACCATATTTTTAAATGTAAAATCAATTTAAGAAATTCTTTTTGTTCTTAACACTTCAGGACATGGGTAAGCATTTAAAAAAAATCTTTTGATTACTTTTAGACTTTTTTTTTTCAGAAAAAATTTTTTTTAAAGTGGAAACTTTGAGAAATTTCTAATCTACTATGTGGAATCGCTTTTAAAAATTTTAAACTCGGATTGTTTTCAGCAATATTAATATGGGAAAACAGTTTCTAAATTTTGAAATTTGTAATTTCCATTATGAAATTAGTACAATATGTTTACAAAAAAAATGTGTCTAGCTATGAACAAAAGAATAACACTTAATTAAAATTTTTTTTTAACTTTTATGCATAAATCCAAAACAGGATAGGAAAGTATTTAAATTATTTAAAGCACAATGTCATATGAACAGTTCAAGTTAACAGGGTCAGCCCTTATGACTCATTGGAGTGGCCCAAATACAGGCCAGCCTATGACTCCCTGTCCATAGTACTAACTTAGGACCTTAATAAAGGCCGACTTTTCCCATTTTATTATATCAGCCTCACATCAATTGTAATTGATAAAAAAACCCAAAGTGGGTTTTAGCTATTTTTTTTATCCTGAAAGGACAAAAAAAAATTAAAGCTAGAACAATAAAACAGAGTCCAGTTACAAGCGATCCCTACCACAATTCCATATCTAATTAAACTGGTAAAAAAAAAATCTAAAAATAAACATCCCCAAATCTTAACAACACGCATGCTGAGTACTTCCCAGTGCGTTGGTGGTGCACTACAATGAACTCCACCTTATCTCCAGGGCTGGAGTGTCCATCCCCCTCCACCTCCGACATTGGAAAAACAGTTTTTTTTTGCCCTCCTCCGCCTCATAGCAAAGGAAGCCAAAGTTTCCCTTATGGTGTCGATCCAGCCTGCAGATGAATTATGAGGTTTAAAGGAATTGACGATAAGACAGATCCTGGTCACAGCACCAAGTTTGTAACACTAAGATTACATTTTTTTAAAAAACTGTACGTTGCAAAAATTAACCAACCAAAAGGTGATTATGGAAGCATTTAATAAATTTTAAAAAATTAAATACAGAAACATGTACGTATAAAAATATCACAGTAATATTAGTTTAACAATCTTAAAGACATCACAAAATTCTAGTACAACAGAATCCCCAACCTCCCGAAAGGACAGGTAGTGAAAAAAAACTACCAAAAGTGTAGACACGAACCCTGAAATTGGCTTCGCCACAAAATAGTCTAAATTTTTAAACCGTTTTTCTTAACACGCCACTGAAAGCGCATTCCCCGCAAACACGTCCCCTGGAAAACCCAGCAAGAGTAGTCCACACACATCAGAAAGTTCTTTTTAAATATCCACTGAATTGCCTTTCGCTTTACTTCAGACATGACACACTACTAAAAGCCATGCGATGACACAGCCTTCGTCACAGACGATATCTTGTTTTGTTTAATAATTACTGGGTTGTTATGGGTACGGATAATATGTAAAAAAATTAAAGAGATTGGTCGGTGATGTCTTTTTCTAACAAGAAAAGTATTTTCTACAGGGGTTTATACCCTATGATAGTGACCCTTTTAGGAGTTTTTCAGAAGTGCAGCAAGTAATTCAGGAGGTAACAAGGAATAAATTGAATATGGCTGTTTATTATCGTATTCGTCTAGTGACTTCACTGCACTTCAAATGAAGAAACATTAGAAATTTTTTTTCTCAAGAGTTGTGGGGGTGAAATTGAGGGGAATTAACTAGTTCACAATGTCCAAACTCTACTGCGCAGGGACAGTATATTTATTCCAATAAAGTCCGGGGGAAAAAATAAACAAGAGATTATACACACATTTCAGGAGTTATAAGAGCCCTTAGAAAGAAAAAAATTAAATTCGGAATTTATGTAGGCGACGAACCCTGTTTCTAAAGAAAAAAGATCAATAGGTTAAGTAGATAAATGAGGTAGAAAACTGTCGAATATGGAAGAATACTAACATAAAATATAGTTATCTGACAAACATACCGTTCCAAGAATAAAAAGAAATTTTTAAAATCGGATGGTTAGAAAACAATTGAAGGAGTAAAAATCATACAAATAAAAGTTTGGTCTTTGGTATCATACCCTTCAAACAAAAAAGATTATTTTTTAATGGATAATTAAAACAAATTTGGAAAAAGAGGGGGAGGGACAAGTGAATCTTTACCATGTCAATTTCATTGTATAAAAATACTTTTGAATTTAAAAAAAAAAGTAGAATAAGGGAATTTAATATGTAGCACATTTAATTAAATTAGGATAAATTAAAATTCTTAAAGGTAAACCCCAAAAGTTTTGAATAAAAAACATCTTGTATGGCAGCCCAAGTGTTGAGAAAAAAAAAAGAATGATTTCTGGTTCATATTATAAGGAAAAAAGATTATATAGATACTGATTATCCAAAAAATACGTGTACATTTTTTGGAATATATTCTAAGAATTAGATTATAATTTTTTTAGCAATTTGTCTGCAGCATTTACAGTTTTGATTGAAACTTGGGGTGACAGTTTATTTGAACTTTGGGCTTGTTACTTTGTCTACAATATCTTTTTTACCTCAGAAAACGTTGCTGAAGCAAAATTACAACTTTGAAGCCCACTTACCTGAACTCTAGTGCAATAGCTTTGATGTTAACTGCACGCTCTTTTCCCTTTTTTGGTAAACCAATTTGAAACGAACCACATCCCCTTTTGGAGAAACTCATGCTTGTTTTTCCAAGCTGGGATGCCAAATTCATACTCTGGTAAGTCTTCTTGTTCCAAAGTTTTCAGCTGAAAATCGAAACAAGTTTTAATGGAAAAACTGAAAAACAAATTTAA
>JAFNEN010006030.1:0-11524 GCA_019343175.1 Oedothorax gibbosus
GATTCTTACAAAAAGAACTTTTGTTAAGTTGGTCTATAAAATGAAGCCCAACTGGCTATGAATGTTGCTGGGGCTGCTCAACCTACGTCCTGAGCATTGGCTGATTGCCTGAAATGTGTGCCAAGTAGTAATTGCAAAGTAAGCCAAATTTTGCCAAACATTAGATTATTGGATTATGCTAAACTTATTCAGTGGCGGATTAATACAATTTGTCGGGGAGGGGCGGTTCAGCAAAACCAGAAGGGGGGGAGGGAATTTTTTTAAAACTGTTTCATTTTTAGACGCCCTCATAAATTAGCTTTGGCGCCTCATCAATTTATATTATTAATTATTCTAGCAGTATCTATTTACCCGTAATTACATTAATTACTAGTTGTGGATTAATTTAAATGCTAAAAAAAATTTAATTACTAGTTAAAAATTATTAATTACTAATTAGACTAATAACCCTTACTTTTTATTTAATTTAGAACTAAATTTCAAATGTAAGCATTCTTTTTTTTTTTTTTAAATATACATAAGCTTACAATTTTTTGACATTCTCACCTTCCTAGAACAAATTAAATTTTTTTGGTCTACTAAAGATTAATAGAACACTTTCGCCGCCGATGATTTTTTGTTCCCAATGGAATGGGTATATTAAAATATGGCAATCTTTAGTAAACTGTTTAATTTTATCAATTCGCTTATGTTAGAATGACTTTTTCATGACTTACTTTATTCTTCAATATATTGGGTCTTCTGGCTCCCTGATCACAACTTATTTTCGTTTTTCTCACTCATTTCGTTACTGTCAAATCACGCAAAGCATTTAAATTAAAATTGCGAGCAGTCTCTTTTACAAGTGACGCTTTTTGACAAAAGTTCCGGGCACGTGATGTCCACCTGGCCGAAACACATTTTAGCACACACCAAAGTTTTCTATGGTCATTCTTATTTTTTAATGGCATTCGTTGTTCTTATAAGGGCTTTTCTTCGGTCTTAAAAATGTATTTATCGTTTTGAATGCGTTCAAATGGATTCGTTGTTGCTTGGAATACATTCTTCCAACAAGTTTTGAAACAAATAAATTTCATTTGTCTGCGTTTTAGTTAAATTATTTTTTTGCAGGGGGGGAAGGGTGACAGGGGCCCTCGGATAATCCACCCGCGGATTATCGGGAGTTTACTGTATATCTTTAAAATATACTACATCCAAAACTTATTCAAGAAAAAACGCGTTAACAAAATAAATTCATTTAAAATAATAGCTCAGGTAACTAAGCTCGTTTTTCTTATTCAATTATGTATTTTACATCGACAAAAAGCAGTATTACAAAAGTATTAGTAGTTTTAAGTCATAAAAATAGTATTAAGATCATACTGGATAAGGGCCGTGTGGTAACTTCACAATCAGCATATGTAATCTCTGTATAGTACATGATAGACATTTTTTAAAAAAGTTTTATAATAAAATTGAACAATAATATAAAATAAATAATTAAGTTTTGAAGTTTAAATGACTTATTTTATGTATTACAAATTAGGGTTTTTTTTACTAATAATAAAATTTAACAATTTCATATGTGAGAATTTTCATTCATCAATTTCAAAATGCCCGTTGTTATAAAAAAAAAGATGTATTGGGGTTTCAAAATGTATACACGAATATGGTTTTGGAGATTCTGAAAAGAAATTTAAGTTTTCGACTTTAAAAAATGTGTAGAAAAACAAATCTGACGAAAAAAAATCCATAACCAAATTATTATGTGGCCATTTTTTTTTCTTAGAATTATACAAGCTCACATTTTTCGAAGTATCTAACCTCATATTCATATTTGGGACCTTCGAAAAACATACATATAGACTTCCCCAGAAAAAAATCAATTTTTACTAGAAGTTTTTAATCGCATATTCGGATTTTTGCTATTTTTTGCACACAGAAAGAATGAAGGTCACGCGGATATATACTTACATCAAATTTCCGCTCTTATATCTTTTTTTGCCTTTTTCCGGTCCCATAATAAAAGATTTAGAAAGAGTTAACAATCTTTGTTTTAACCCTCTTTTGAATATAAGAAAGGAATAATTGGACATGGTCCATGCTGCATGGACCTAAACCATTTTTCCCATTCTTTTTAAAAAATATCAATATGTTCTTTAACCCAGTTTAAGCGTCTGAAGATATTATATTATTATTACTTTTTAAAATCACCTTTATTTCGGAAGAGTCGGGGAAAAAATTATTAAGTGAAAAGGATTTCCATCAAGGGGTCAAGAAATAAAATACATTGACGATATAGGGTTTTCGTTGGGACCATTTGAAAGGAGAGCAAAAACGGAGAATCGTTATACCCGGGATTCAATAGAGGGGTTTCAACATGTAAAATGAAACGTTAATATGGAAGTTTATGGAGTAACGTTACACTTCAAAGTTGGTGTAAACTTGCACCAAACGGGAGTAAAACTAGAATGAAATTCTGAAAAATTTTGTCAGATTTTTCAGAATTGTTGTAATGTTATAAGAAAAAATCATGGTATCATTACCACAATTTTGGTGGCAGTGCTTAATCCAATTTTTATCGCACGAATAACGCCCCGCCCCCTAGAAAAAAAAAAACCTCCCCCCCCCAATCGAAGTACTGAAATCGAGGGAAAACTTTTTCCAAAAAAAACATTCAAAATAAAAACAACGGCCCCGGGGCCCAGTAGAAGTAAATACTTCCCAATTCGTGTTGTTAAATTCTCCCTTTTGGAGGATCCGAATTCCAGCAGACGAGAGGAAGAAAAGGGCACATTTAATGACATTGGTTGGAATTTTTTTTAAGGGGGGGGGGGGGGAGGCCCTTTTCCTAATTTTTGATGGGGTTGGGGGGGGGGGGGGGCGTCTTTTTAATAACGTAAAAATTTTGACCCCCTCTTTCCCCCCCTGGTGATATTTCATGATATGTAGCTCGATATATTACGCATTATAAAAAAATCTCGGGGTTCTCTGGGGGGGGGGGGGCGGGGGGGGCGGGCCGGCGGCCCCCCCCCCCCCGCCCCCCCCTCCTAATCCGCCCTTTGGGAACTTTTTTTCAACCCAAATTTAAAAGGCTAGGAACCCAAGGGGTTAAGGCGCTTCTCTTGCATTTGACAGGTGTCAGCCTCAGGGTTACGTAAAATAAAAACTGCTAACCTATAAGTAGTGTGTGCAGCAAAATGCCCTGTGATGAATAATATTTCAGGTAGAGGGAGTGCAGGTTATTAAAATGGCCCCTAATGTTCAACGTTCCCTTAAAATGTCGTTCCTTTAAAAGTTGTGTGGGGTCATACACTTGACTTTTGGGTTTATAACGTTGACTTTCCGTCTCCAAAAAGCCCTTGCAGTGGTCCAGTGCAATGAATAACTCAACATAATTTATGTAGAATGTAACCAACCTCATCTTTTTTCCCATTCACTTATTTAGAAAAATGCTAATTTATGGTCCAAAAAACATGGGGAAGGGGAAAGTATAACAAAATTATTTTTTTTGTAAATAATTGGAGAAAATTTTTTTTTAAAACAGTATTTTTTATTATCAAAATAAGATAATTTTTAATTACTAAAAAATTTTTTAAAACTATACATTTTTTCCCCCAAAAAAATTAGTTCGGGAACATCTTTCCAAAATGACCACTTCCCATTTTAAAAATATTTTTTAGAATTGTTTAAAAATAGGCATTTCATTAGGACAAATTGCTTGTTTGGAACTGTAACTGTCAAAAATGGAATCTATTTTTACTGCGATTCTATGAGAACCTTTTTCCCACCTAAAATTTTGGGTTTTACTACTGCCTCTCTCCATAGCACTACTGAATTCAAATTTGGGTTTGTCTCTTCCCTTGCATTACAATTAGGGATATTACTAGCTTTAAAAAAACCCGGTGTTGTTGCACGGGTAGAAATTAAAAAAATTTTTTGATTTTTTATTGTAAACTTTTATTTTATACCAATTGTTGCCCCCCCATTCTGATTCTCCCTGTCCGATTGTCCCTAGGCCCTTCAATGAGTTAGAGGGTTCTCATAGGCCCTGGTGTTAGCCTTGCAGCGAAAGGCCCCAGGTCAGGTCTGGGCATCCCTTTAAAAAAACCCTGCCGACTCAAAAGCTTTACACCCAAAAAAATCCCCGAAGAATAACACCTGTGTGGAGGGAGTTTACTTTTAAAATATCCTTCGAAGTCCCGACTCTCCGTACGATCCCGCCTTAAAATTTGCGTTGGGTCCCAAACTGGGGTTTATCGACTCGTCAAAAAAACTATACCAATAGCCCTCTTGGGAACCCCTTTAGTTCGACAAATAGTTAAAAAACTAAACCCTAACCCATAACAACTGGAGGGTATAGCTACCCTACCTTAAAATTTTCAACTTGACAAAAGGACCCAATTCCAAAAGTCAATCGGCCTTTATACAAAAGCTGTATTAAATGGGGACAGTTTCATAACAAAGGAAAAGCCTGGCCAGTATACAATTTAAAAAGGGGATAATCAATAAATAAAATAAGGATTTCAAAAAAACAATCTTACAAAGTAACTCGCAGCTTTTTTCAACATGGGTTTATATTTCATTTCGTTCGGTGATAATGCGCTTGGGAAAATTTTTTTTAAATTGAAAATAAAAAGTATAAATTCCAAAACTTACAATGCTATTCCTATGGAAAATGACTCATGTTTTGCATCTTACAACCCGTGGGGTTTGAATTTCAAAAAATCGCTTCTTAAATGACGCCTACAATATAAAAAGAATATTTTGCTAAACCCTTTTGGGAGCTTTTATCTTTCCCGTAGTTTTGGCTGGTCGTTGTATACTGAGTGAGTCAGTCAAAACTTTGCCTTTATATATAGATGTGGTTCGGGTTTTTGGTTCTGTTAATTGTAAAGAAACTGGGTTTAAAATTTGGGGAGCCAAAAAAAAAATAAATACATGATGGGTTTTTTATAGTATTATTTTTTGGGAATGAACAGTTGTGAATAAAGTTTTTTGTTTAAGCATTTTACCTTGGGTGGTCATGATTTAAAAGCAACCATTTTTTTTCTTTTTTATGCAAACATAATGGTTCTATGGCAAAAAAAACAAAAAAATATTATTTATTTTATTTATACTATCCTATGTTTAATATGACTTTTTTCTTCTAGATTTGAATACATAAAACCTCCCTCCCCTTTAGATGTTCCTGATAAGGATTACCCTGCAACTGCGTTTGAAAGAAATCAGATATTCATTTTGTAGATACTCCGGTTAGGGAAATTTCTGAAAGCTGTTGAAGACATTTCCAAAGTAGGTATTTTCAAATATGAAGGGGAATGCAATATTCTTTTCTGTTTTTGTAGAGGGGGTTTTAAGAAAAAAAATAAATACATAGCAAATATGTTTTTGTTAGCATTAAAAAGATTGACCAAAATATGTTGAAACTCAGGACAAAAATATTGTGCATAGACGGGGGGGGGGGGGAAATAGGGTTTAAAAAGGTATAACGGGCGTTTTATTCCCAAAAAAGGGCAAGTCAGCTTATCTCAAACCGAGACTTTTTAATGACCAAACTGGATGGTTACAATCCCTTTTTATAGAGCCCTCTGCCCCTTTAGCCTAGAAGGTTCTATAAAATTTAAATAATTTACATAAAAATTTAAAGGGAAAAACGAGAAACAAATCAAACTAAGGAATAACGAAATTATAAAATTTGGGCCTATGCCCTGGCCCGAAACCCACAAACCTATTGGTTTGAAGTATCGTTTAAAATTTTTCCAAATGAGCCACAGCCTCCCTACCTGTTTTAAGTTTTACTTTGTACAATCTTTTATGTCTTTGTTGATATATGTAAACTGTTGTAAAGGGCATTCCATGAAAATATATTTGTAATTTAAATTTTAAAGTGAACATTATTAAAATCATACACATTTGTGTATTTTCAGAACTATGATGCTTTGGGAATGGATCTTGAGTGGAAACCTGATAGGGAGAAGAACTTTAAACCCTGGGTGTGAAAACATTTTTACTTTACATTTTTATTTAATTTTAAGAAATATAATTAAATTTTTTTTGGTAGAAAGTCATCAACATTTCCCCCTCCCTTCCATAAAATCTATTTTTCATTTAAAAATTTTAATTTTTCTAATGCAGTCAAAAGAAAGTTTCCCACTGCAGTCAATTTTGTTAGCCCTTAGCTGCTTAATAAATAAAAGTAGGTTCGTAACAGACAGAATTTCATTAACCCGCTTCGACACAACAGTTGTATGAAAAGGCGCCAAACACAGCTTTTAATTCTTTTAATTTTGCATGCTAAATTTGGCTAGTTTCATTTATTTTATTCGAAAATTTAATAATTATTACTTATCGTTTGCAAAAAATTAATTTAATATTTCGAAGAACAATTTAAGTAATATCCTCGCTTTTAAATAGAATGAAAATATTCATAACAAATACAAAGAAATCCGTACGGAAATATATTTGCACCCTTTCAAACTGATCGTTTTTGTCGCAAAAATAAATTTATTTTAATTTTATTGTCTGAAAGAATGTTTTTGATGCAAATTTTTTGCGATTTTCAATGGTGTTTTAAAATTCTATAAAAATGGCTTCGTATGCTTTTTAAATGGAGCATAAATGTTCCCGTTTTTTTTAAATAACTGAAGTAATTCGAATTTTTCTCTGAAATTTCAATGTTTTTAAAAATTTCGATATGCTGAATTTTTTTGTTCGTATCACACTTGTCCGTGGAAATTTTGTAGTTTGGGCTAGAAAGTGGGGTGGACAGACAGACGGACGGGAACGATTCTAATACCTTCCTCTTTTTACGTTTATAAACATAGTGGGGGAAGCTAAAAATTTCAACATTCTTGTTTTTAAGTGAAGTGACCAAAAATGAAGTGAAAAAAGTAAGAATATTTAGATTGTTAAGCCAGTTTTGGGGCATTTTTGGGGGTAGCGAAAAAAGGTTTTCAAGCATCACGGGATTCTCTACTTTTTCACTGTAACCCTTGCACCCAAAATAGCTTTCTGTTACTATGCTAAAATAACCCATATAAACTGTTAACCTACTCTTTAATGTATTATTTTTTAGTCATTAATTTTTGTCAAGCCCAAAACCAAAAATTTTGAGCAAATCACAAGCAGGGAAAAAAAGGGGATACCGTTAAGCTACGTTTTTCAAAAATCGCCAATCCTAGAATTTGCACATTTTGTTTTTCGTCATTTTCTGACGATATTTAAACTTTTCATTTTTATATAAAATTTTTTTGCAAATAAAATGCTCAAAAATTTAAATTTCTTATTGCATTGTCAGATATTTAAGAGCGGTTTAAATTTCAACTTGCTGTTTGGGATGTGTTTACCTGATTGACATTGACACTGAACAAGAACCGGTGATTCTCAATTGGCTGCCATGTTGGAGAAAATATTTATAAAAAAGGACATGTGAAGCTTTGGTAAAGTAGCATTATTTTAAATTTTGTCCGTCTTTCAAGGGCTGGGGAGCCAGTCGGTTAGGCGTTCACCCTTTCATGCAAAGTCCCCCGGTTCGGGTTTTTGGGCATCGCCAAAAAACTCGACCTATAACGGCCGTGCAGCAAAAATGTTCCGACGAAAATACCCCGTGTAGAGGGAGTGCACGTTAAATATGCTCCAAGTCCCAACGCTGCGTACGATGTTGCCCTTAACGGTTGCGTTTGGGTGCCTTCAGGTGTCGGCTCGTCCCCTTGACTGTGGTTTCTAAATTACGCGGGCCCCTCGCCAATAGCCCTGTGTAGCTCTAGTGCGACGATGCAAAATAATTCAACCTACCTACCTACCCTTTTTACTCAATTACCCAATATTGAAATAAAAGGTAAAAGGAAGTATTCAAAGGGGTTTTTTGCAAAATTTTTTTGTTTTTTTCATACAGTTTTGGAGGGTGCTGATTTTGAAAAAAAATTTTTTTTTTTTAAAAATTGGTCTATCTCTGCCTGAAAAAACTCTAAGATGAACCCAAAGGGTTCAGACTAAAATTTGGTACACAAGTTTTGTTCCTGTGGAATCATAATAAGGTTTCTGACAAAAAGTGCATTTTTTTCAAATGATAGTGCCATAGAATTAGTAGGTTTAAAGGTTTGTTTAAAATGAAAAGGATACTGGCTTCAAAAATTTTGGGAAACAGTTCCCAAGTGTTGGGGCATCCTCAGGTGTCGGCTCGGTCACTTTACGTAGTTCAAAAACGAAAGCCCGTGCCAATAGCTTCGTTAGCTCTGTGCGACTGATAATTCAAACTAAAAAAAACCTGTTGGACATCATAGTAAGGTTTTGGAGAAAATCAGGGAGGAAAAATAGGTGTGACATATAACTTTTAAGGTTTTAAGTTTTTGAAATCATCTTATAAAATATAAAATACCCTTTTAAGTATGATTTATCGAGTGGTAATTGAAAGTGGAGTGATACACACCCTAGTTTTAAATGGATTTACTGGATCGTGCTCAGCCCTTTAGATTCCAGTTAATAAACACATGATTCAGTTCCTAGAAAAATTTTGGTTTTTAAAAAAACCACATAATCCCAAGTTTCTACATGCTCCCACTGAAATGGTTTAACTATATTTATTTTTAATAATCATTAGCTCATTTCGGTTAAAATCTGAAAGTTTAGTACTATCTTTTTATAAGTTTTTAAAGTTTTTATAAATTATTCCAAATTCAGAGATTTTTTTAGATATTCGGTGATATTTTTGTAAATATAGTGTATTCATTTAGGGATATTCAATAAGAAACCAAATAAGGGATATTCCAATGTTAATGAGAATTAAAATAATAAAAAATTTATTTAACTTATTTTAAAATTATAGGCCCTTTGGTAAAAAGAAGTAGAAAAAACTTTTAAAAGACAACCAACCATAGAAAGGGACCCCAGAAAATATGCCTCGCATTGTTTTGACCCTCAGATGTCTTCCCAAAAAAGGGAATTGTTTGTTTAGTATTAACATTTTTAGTAATAAGAACTGTGGAATGCCAAGAAAGGGCTGACAGTAATTGACTTAGAAAAATTGGGGGTTTGGGGGGCATCATTTTCTCGTCGTCTGTACAGGAAAGTTCATTGAATTTTTTTCATATAATTTTTTTACTTTAAAAAAATCTTTTCCAAATTTCTTTGTCTGTAGTTTTAAAAAAATTGCTTTAAATTGTTGGATACACTGTTTTGGGAAAAAATACAGCTTTAAAAAAATGAAAGGGGGGCATATATCTACTTTTAAAACTCTAATTACGGGACTAAATATTTTAGAAAGGTTTGACACTAAATAATCTTATTTTAGCTGTTAAAAAAACAGAAAAAAATTGAAAAATTAGAAAAATTAAAAAAAAAAACGATGATCATGAGAATAAGGGTTTTAAATCAAATAAATGGACCTAATTTTTTTCTCATTTTAGTCGAAAACCTGGTTTGCGAACTTATTGACCGAAATTTCCTTAAAATAAATTAAAGAAATTTTCCCCCTCCTATAAAGCTGGAGCTAGTTTCTTAACACGGGAAAACCCCCTTTAGACGAAATCCACTTGACCGAAAAAAAAAAAATTTTTAGATTGACTTTTTTTCTTTTTTATTCAAAATACGAACCCAAAAAGAAGCAAAATTTTAAAAAAAAAGTGAACATTATAAAAGTAAATTGTTTCTACTTTGAGAAAAATTTCAAAAATTAATTGAAAATTGAACTACTTTTACACGAAATTCCCTAAGATGAAAATAAAAGCATTTTCCCCGGCCTATAAAGCTTTGAGCTAATGCCATAAGCTTTGAGCTAATTTTAACACGAAAATCGTAGACGAATCCACTTAACCCAAGGAAAAAATTGTAGATTGAATTATTTTTTTTCTAGTGAATTTTAAAATTTCGAATAAAATGATGCAAAACATCAAAAAAAAAATTAAAAAGGGGCCCTTATAAAAATAAATTGTCTTTTACTTCTGAGGAAAATTACAGGATCTCGATGATTCCTCAGTTAATCAATCGCGGGTTTCCCTTTAAAAAATTTTCCCAAATTTTCTTAGTTATTAAATCCAATGAACTTTATTAAAATTGAATTACTATTTCTGTACAGTTTGTAAATTAGAATAATTTTTAGAAATGTTTTCTAAAAACTATAAATGTTTTCAATGTAAAAATAATTCCGACGGTTGAACACAAAATGTTCCGGTGTTCCTCGAGTTTGCATAACGGGGTCGCGTATTAGCATTATAGGTAATTGGATTCACAGCCTGCAATGTTCCCCACCTGGATGCACCCTTTATTTTATGGACTCTACGGTTTTTACGTTTAGATATCAAGGACCCACGTTCCAGAACTGAAACGCCGAGATAGGGCAATATTCACCCACCTGTTTCCAATGACAACCCGAATACGAAAGGCCGAGGCTGCTATGCAGTAAGTGTGCTGGGAAAGTCACATTAACAAGATCGAGAAGTTTCAACACTGGGGACACAGAGAATCTTAGAGAAAGCAAGATTGACTATGCAGGTTGTTTGAATAGAAACAGAGTGATTGTATTATAACGGTTGTTCGAGCACTCTTCAAATACTTGGTCAAATAAGTAGAAAATTGTTGTTTTTTTTTTAAATTAAGCAATGAAGCTGATGAACGGGGCAAAGACAGTAAGCACTAAAAGTAGAAAGAGAGCTCTGCTAGAAACCATTCGTAGATCCATCATTAACCCGATTTCAATTTTCCATTCAAAACATATTCACAAAGGAACAAAAAGTAAATATTGGCATTGCTGAAGGTCTGTCTGGTTATTAGAAAAGAATTAAAAAATACAAAATTAAGTATGACATACTGAAGACGATCCCGTACGCGTTAGGAATCTTTTACCGAATTTTACCCACGATAACCCCCAATACCAAGGCCTGAGTCTGCTATGAAGAATGTTCTGGAAAATACTGAACACGTCAGAGCAGGTTTGTCGGTTATAGGGACATGTTACTGTTGCAAACTTGCTTGTTTTATTTAAAAAAACTTCAGGTGCTTATGGTTTTTTTACATGAAAGAGGTGTTTAGTCTTTATAGAATTTCGTTTAATGTCATATCTGTTTTGTATACGGAGAGCTTAGTGGAAGAACGTGCTACGTGACAAAAAGGTGAAAACGAAGATAAGGATCTTCAAAAGTTTTTCGCTTGCAAACTTTCTGTCCTCACAAATTCACAGTTTTTTTTGCATGATATTTTCGTTTGGTTCTCTCAAAATGTTGGTGGCTGTGGCTTAGCCTCTAATTTACGTCATAACGCGTCATACAAAGCCGCGATTGACCACTCATGCAATTGGCACGTTCTGCCTCCCGAAAGTGCTTCAGATTTTGGCCAGCGCCTAGTGGAAGAACCGTGCTAAGTGACATTTAGGTGTAAATTGCGATTCCATAAAACGTTAAAATTTCCGTATAACTCTCCGATTTTCAAAAATCTTTTTCGGTTGCTTCTTGAAGAAGGACTCACATATACTCTCTTATACTTAAATCGTGCTGTTCGTCATCATTTCTGTCCGTCGTCCATATAAATTCAGGTACGATCCAAAGTACCT
>JAFNEN010006045.1:0-19631 GCA_019343175.1 Oedothorax gibbosus
TTTCAGTGGTCAATATATGAGAAGGTAAGTCAACGATTTTAACTAACAATTTGTTATTTGTAGAAAGAAATAAGTTATATAAGCTTAGTTTACACGCTTCATTCTCTTAAGCCTAAAACTTTTCTGTCTGTGAGCCCTTATTTAAGATTTCATCATGTCGGGACACGGACATGATTTCTACATCCACCTACATGACATTTTAATTATATAAGAATAAAGTGATTAAATATAAGTGAAATGCATTTATAGTAGCACTATATTTTGCCGTGAAAAAATATAATAAAGTAACGCTGAAATTTTATTACATCAATAAAATATTTTTTATGTTAATTTTGGGGGTTTAAAACTTTTCTAAATGAAACATTATTAAATTAGGACTTTACTACAAAAATAATTCTTATTAATTGTATAATCTGGACCTATGTTGTTTTTCCAATATAGTATGTAAGGGTAACTTAAATCCAAAGTTTCAAAAACTTTCAATAGTTTTTTTCGAGATTTTTCGCCTCAAATTGTATGTTTTCTGAGGAAAGACCCATATATTCAATTGAATTTGAGACTTTTTTTACTTTAAACGTCGAAACATAAAAATATCTATCAATATTTAATTAAAGGACACTTCATGTCACACACACAACAAATATTTTATAAAAATTGTACTTGTTTGTTTTGTAATAAAAAAAATTCCAATACTCTATTATAACGTAGCACTCAGAGAAGGATGTAGCTAAGACCCTAGATTCGGAGGAGTACAGTCTATGAATCCCTGACATACAAAAATCTAATAAAGTATTTTATATTAAATAAACTTTAAATTTAGATTCATCACACAAAAAAATCTATAATGTAAGACAAATGTCTAAATATTACGATTATCATTTTGGAGATGCTGCACCAAGCGCCATCAACTATTTTAATTAAACATCCCTTCAAACATAGTAAAAAAGTAACAAAAGACTCAGGAGTTTTTGACGGTGCCTTAAAATTTACTAGAAGATATATGTTGTAACACTTACCTGCAAAATGTATATCTTCATTAACACTTGACTTCAAATTGCTATTTTTTTCACTAAAACTATAATCTAATTCTATATTTTCATCATATGATGAATCCGATGAATCCAGAATATTTATATTATCAGTTTTTACATTTTTAACAAAAACAAATAAAAACACTGTCACATACAGTTTAATTCTTGTCATTTTTTATTCCTTAGTTATTAAACCATAATTTGCAAGAAACCGATTTATTTACTTATGAGTTACTGTAACTGTTTCAGGATCATCCTCGTTTCTTATCTTTTGAAGAAAAAGCAGCTGTAACACCATATCGAAAGGTTTGAAATTTTTATCTGTTGTTGTTTCTATTGTCATTTATTCCATTCATGTTTATCGTATATGATAAAGAAAACTAGGGATGTGAAACACCACATGACGTGGTCGAAAAAAAAAATCTGCTCTTTCGAAAAAAAGAAATAAATTATGTGTGATTGACAAACTCAAACTGCAATCCTAATATATTGTGAAGTTTTACCTTTGCTAAAAAATGACAGACAATGTATGAATGTCCTTGCAACAAAGGGATGATACTTCATTAGTGAGAATATATATGACCCTAAGAATGGAATAATGAAGTTCTATTAAATTAACTTCTTGATTGCATGGATATTAATTTTTTTTTAAATATAAGATCTTTTTTTGTAGAGATTAAAAGTGTTTATTTGCTAATACATTTGTGGTGGCACCATCAAAATGCAGTTATCTATTTTTAAATATTTGATAAAAATTGATAAAAAATTATCAAGCTTATTAAAATTTTAAAAAAACATAGCAACAGTAAGAAAAACGAACTTTAATAAAAATATCAAAAATTCCTGTATACCTAATGCCTTACTTTTAAAATCCTAATATCTGTTAAAATTCTAATTTGATATTTGAGTTCTACTTTGATTTTTGGCAGTTATAAAACAGCAAAATAAACAAATTTTGAAGAACAAATAATATCAAATTAATTATCATTTACATTAAAAGCTTTAAAATGGCTCATAATTACTGGCATAATGCGTCGAAACTTTTTTTGAAACTTTAACAATTAATAATTAAATATCCGCATGCGACTAGGCTAGCTTGTTGGCTCATATTTTGAGCATTTATGTTTTTAAATTTTAAGTTGGCTGAAAAAAAGAACGAAGCATGTAAATTTAAGCAAAATTAAATAAAAAAAATTGATAAAGACAATTACTAAATTGATTTTCAATTAATAGTTATTTATGCAACAAGTGTGAAAAGTACTACTTTTAAAAACCAGTGAAATAATGACACGTGTTTCAAAAAGTTTACTTTTCACATGCGTTGCATACACTATTTTTTATAATTACGTGAAAAAAAACCAAATATGATTATTTAAAAAATAATTCACGTGCATAATGTTTTTATGCAAAGCAGATTGATAAATCTGTGGAATTCTGATTCGGATATTCAAAAACAATTAGAAAGTTTTTAGCTTCCAGAAGAGATAGAAATACAACAACAGTGGTTCCAATGGGACTATAGTGTAAAACATAAACATTAATAACAGTTGTTTCAACGTTTACTATATTCACATGAATATTGTGTGACGGACCTGCCTGGCTGTTCCGTGGAGTGATGTAGCTCATGTGCGGTTTGGCTGTTCAGCCACGACCGTGCCGTTTGGCTGCAGTTTGTCTTGGGAATCGGGCAGCTTTATTGTGAATGTAATTTATCAGATAATATAAATATTGGCAGTTCTCCGTGGCGTGGCCCTTCTCGTATTTTAATATGTGTTTTTAGCAGTGTTTTAATAGTATGTGTTTTTTTAATTCAAATAGGCGACGACATGAATTTTGTTATCTATTTTTGAAACGGGAAGTCCAGATAGTCTGGCCAGTTGGGGCAAACCGGGTCGTCGGCCAGCCATTCTAAGCGACGTGTAGATCCGTGGAGGGCCTGTGGGCGATCCGCCGATTGTGCTCCGATCTCTTGCAAATTTTATGTTATCCACAATATCCCATGTATATTCTTCCCTGCAAAGTATATTAAATATTCTAGTATTAAATTGTTTTCCTGTTGTTAACTTTATGTGTGGACCTTTTCTGCCTTGCATACACGCCTGGAGCACGGTTTTCCAGTAATCACCGTGCTAGGCCTTAAGCTTCTCCCCAGGAAGTTACATTGGCGAGCCTGCCAGATTGGTCACACTGTTTTAAAAAAGTTCTTTGAAAAGCATTATGAAATAATTTTTAATTTCTTTTCGAAATTTAATAGAGTAAACAGATTACCCCCATGTTAGTATTTAGTGCATGTTATGCTATTGAAACTAGCATTTAATTAACAGGGAATTTTCTGGAGGTCTATGCTTTGAACTTTTTAAGATTGTAAAGAAAAAAAAAGCTAAAGCTGTGTTAATCATTGTTTTATGTGATTAGTCATTGATTATTGTGTACTGGTGGGAGGCGTTCGAAAATTTGCGGACTTAGGTTTAAGTTTTAGTAATCTTGTATATTTAATTAATGCAAATATATTATGGAACCCTGCCGCTCCAAATTAAATATCATGATTTAACTATTTATAATAATGTGATTACAGTTTTATGAATGTTCAAGTGATCTGGGTAGCTAAGGGTTTTAATCGAAATATTTTTAAAGAATTTACCACACGGAAATACGTAGCGGCAATTCCTGTATTAGTTAACGGCAAATTGACTAAGTAATCATGAGTCTGGTATTGCGTATTGTCTTGGCCATTATTGGGCTACTTATCAAATGCTTTTGTTCTCTCACGGAATGAGGTGCAGGGCGGTCAAAAACCTAGGGTGGAGGCGTATTCTGGCGGAGATCGGTTTAGATTTATATTTTTCGGGACATCGGAGGAGGATGTTTTAGTTTATTTCGGAAATGGAGGATACTACCGGGTGGTTACGGATGAGGAGGGGTTGTTTTGCAGTTGCACGGCTAAGGTCAAACGCTGCAGTGGTTTCGCTTTAAGGGCTTTTTTTGGGTGATCTGACATGGATCAGTTGCCTGGGGTCAGTTGGTTAACGCAATATGGTCATGTATATAGTAGGGCAGATCTTGCGGATGAGCTTGTTATAAGAAGTTTACGTCGGGAACGACTTTGAGAGTTTGTCTGGTCATTTAGGAATTTGTACCTAATTTGGGACCCGTACGCACAGGAAACGTGAAATAAATTAGCGCAGTGGTCAAAAGGTTACCGGAACATTGCCTTTTTCCCTTTTCCTTCCCTTTTTTATGCACAGTAACCGAGATATGAGGAAAACTCTTGCAGCAGTTTTTTCGATGGTCAAGTAATGCTTCTTTGCTAACATGCAAGCACCAGATTTTCTTTTGAGGAGTGTAAAGCTCAGCATGAAGCTATTGATCACCGGCACAGTGTTAGGGACCGCCCACCCCGGAGGAAATTTAGAACCCCTAGAAACTTATTCCACGATCAACGAACTGCACACGGTGTGGATTCAATCTGGAACACCATGACGGAGTTCGCTCGGGTGGCAGAAACAATGCACCCGTTGAGTCTCCCACCCCGAGACCCGCCTACGGTAACCTTGTTTCCTGATTAGGACAGACCGGACATATGCACGCTCGTGCCCGGTAAATATCTAAGAAAGGTCACAATATGTCAGCACCGCGGAAACGCCCGATCAGCTCCTTTAAACTCCTTAAGTGGAATGGTGTAGAAGGGAACGAGTCACCGTTTAGCCGGAGAAGATCCTCTTTGCAGGTGCTTTCCTAAATAGTGAAAATTCAGCTGGGCAATCACTGTGTGGACGCCCGTGTGGATACAGGTTAGGACCTTTCTTTTGTCTCTGGGAAACTGGCGCCAACAATGTTGGATGATGCGTGGCGTGATCGATGAATGAAGCCTATGTTTCCGGCTTGTGCGGGACAGGCAGACAGCTAGATACTACGGACTGGTGGAAGATTGACCGTGCCAACTGACGTGCTGAGGGCAACGTTTGACTTTCCCATTTGTGATTATCCCGAAGATGACATTAGAGGCCTGATGGGAAGTAGACCTTCTCCGAAGAAATGCGAGAGACGACCTAACTTGGGAACCAGGGAAATATCGGTGGAAGACTGCCTTACAAGGCGTGGTTCGGCGGAAGCTGGAGAGACTGGCGACTCTGGCCGTGGATATGAAGAGTTTGGCAGCAGGCATGTGTTTGACCGAGTAAAGATGTCTTCCGAGATAAGCACCGGACTTAAGAAATGTTCTGGAGCATCACATAAGGACTGGGAAATGCTGAGCCGAATTTTTCAGAATCCTTACCCGTTAGCCCGGAGATAAGCTGGAGGAGGTGCGCCGATTGACGAGGCAATGCTGGAAGGCGGGTCATATTGAACACTCTGATTCTCGTGGGTCTCCTATAGTTTAGTGAAGAAAAAGACGGAAAGACGCGCTTCTGTGTCGATTACAGAGAGTTGGAACAAACGTCACGTCGGCGGATCGTTTCCCTTTTTGCCGTTGATTTCAACGATAATACAACAGGTGGGACAAGCAAAGATTTTGGGAGCACATGGATTTGGCGTCCGGTTACTAGCAGATAGAGGGTAGCGTGGAAGATCGGCCGAAGACCTCGTTGTGACACCGTTTGGAACGTATGCTAGAAAGTCATCCCTTCGGTCTGAAAAACGCGCTGCTTCATTTCAGCGACTGAGAATAAGGTCCGTCCTCCTATTGGGGAAAGTCTGTGAAGGTATTCCGGGACGATATCTAGTCTAACTCTCAGATGTGCAGAAACCTATTCGAACACTTGGAACAAGTGTTGGGAGCTTTTACAGAATGACCGCCGAATCCTTTGAACTTTGAAAAATGTGCTTTCTTTAAGAAGGAATTGGATTCCTAGGACACTACTTTTCAAGTGAGGGGTTGTATCCACAGAAGGACAATGGGTTGGCATTCGACAGTAGTCCAGTTCCACGGAATCTGAAGTCACTGCGTCGGTCTTGGGGAGTGTTTTTCTTGTTTGGGGGGGGGCTTTTTGGAAAGTCGTTTATCCCCGATTTGCCGAAATTGCTAAACCCTTTGTATGGATTGGACAAAGCCGTCAAGTTCATGGAGATGCAACCGAAGTCTAAGGAATCGTTGAAACTCTGAAACAGGCTTGGGTTCGGCACCTGGTCTGCACTTCTTCAATCCCGATTTGGTTCGCTGCAGTTGACACGATGCCTCAATGTTGTTGGGTGCTTTTAACCCAGGAGGTGCATTGGATCGGAACATTGTGCTGGCTACGCAAGTTAGGATTTGCGGCATGCTGAGACAACTATACAGTATCTGAAAAAAAAGAATGCTTGGCGATCGTATGGGACTGTGAAACGTTTTCGTAATATTTTTCCGTTCCGGTAACTGTTTATACGGACGACTCTCACTGACTTGCTAACAGAAGAAGAAAACATTAAAGGGATTTTTTGGCCCGAAGGGCTATCCATTTTCAGGATCAAATCAGATTCAACATCGGAAAGGTCCCTCGTGGTTTCCGGACGCATTATCTAGAGCACGGTAGGGGACGTAGGAATTAAACTTTCCCAAAGCCCCTTCTGTTTCCTGATTCAGGGAGTTAAAGTCGAAAAATGTTCCAGAGAAAACGTGGGGACCCTCTTTGGGACCTTTTGGGCGAGTCTTGAGAAAGGAATACCACCGGATGGAACGCCGACTAGAGAAAATTTGGAGCCATATACCCTGGAAGAGGGATTTGAAATTTCGACGCCGATGCGACTTTTTGGGGACGTATTCCCCAATTTTTGGGAAACTCCCTTTCCTGAGGGAATTTCAGGGACAGCGAAGGTTCCGGCACCGGGGGTTCTTCAAGACTTACGGAAATGCTCAAGTCGTCTATCGGGCCTGGCATGAAAAAAGACGAAAAAAGGGACATAAAGTCGTGTGCTATGGTAAAAATTCAAGTTTTCGCAAGATAAAGTCGGGGCTTTTGCCTGTACGCAAACAGTCCAGGAGAGATTTGGGTATCGACTAGTAGCCCTCTTCCGACCTAAAATTTTGGGGAATACAAAATGCCTATGGCGGTCCTATTTTTTAATGGGGGGAAAACTCTTCCCCTAGACGTGCCACGATTTGGGGCAATGCAAAAGTGTGGTAAAGGATGTCTTTCTCGATTTGGCTTCCCAATATATCTTGTCAGAAAGGGACTCAGTTGTTCAGGGTGTTCAAGGAGGTTTGTGCGGGTTTTGGAATTAAGCAAAAACTTACCTCGCCCTATCATCCTAGGCCATCAAAACTGAGCGGGTAATCGTACGTGGGACCTATGATGCAAGTTATTTAGGGGGAAAACATGGAAAGTGGGTTTTTAAAACTTAATCGTCGCTCGCTTTGCCTGCGTACTGGGTTCGGGGGGCGTGCTTTTTTCCTGTAATTGTTTTTGGGGTTGAGGTTGCCCCCCCCCCAGGGATTTGTATGATAAGGGTATCATGGAAAAGCCCGGCAGTTTTAAGGAAAATTTTTGAACAAGTTCGGGGCATGTGGAGAACACAGGAAAAGTCAAAGAGGATTCGACAAGATAGAGTCGATAGAGCCTATAAGCTAAAAGACTTAGGGTGGTTGCGGATCATCCTTGTTTGTTTTTGGGACAGGCACCAAATTGCCAAGTTCAGCCAAAGTGAAAGGGACCTTGTTTAAAATGACGGAGATAATTCCAGACTGGTGTATCGTTGATGGAGGTCAGAAGGAGGGAGTTGGGGACACTAAGTGGTAGATCTCAAGCCGTATTTCTCGAGGAAGACCAGTTAGGGCAACGATATTTTTAAAGGGTGGGGTGGTGGGAGTGTGGCCTCTTTGGATATTTTGTTTCGTCTGAAACTTCGAGTCGGTACCTTTAGAGGGTGTGGACTTTGGTTTTGGGGAACCTATAAAACTGAGGGAATCGTTGTCTGTTGGGGAAGCGATGATTGACGCATTTACCGAAAACGAAGTGGCTTTGAGAAAATTTGATGGGCCAGAGATGGTTCCCGTCCCGTGCGCCCCAGAAAGGACCACGCGAGACTATAGAAAATTGGCAGGTTTTAGAAATCGTGGAAAGGTTAAGGTATAGTTTTTTAGGGGTTGTTCGCAGCGGGAGAGGTGGTGGTTTTAAAAGGGTTTGGGTGGGTTGGGAAAGGGGGTTTTGAAGTAATTTTTTTTAATGTGGTGCTCGGAATTTGGAAATTTTTTATTGGAGTTGTTTTTTGGGGGGTTTGATCCTTGTACTTGTAGTAAATTTGTGTGTTAAATCTTTTTAATGATAATCTAGTATACAAGTGATAAAATCTTATTGAAATATACAGAGGTAACGGCATAAATTCCAGTTTTGGTCACTTTTTGATAAAAGTCCTTTTGAGAATTTTGTTAATGTAAAACAATTTTGTTTTTCAGTTTCCAATTCAAAATTTATGTATTTTGGGAAATTTTTAAAGAGGGAGGGGGATGTGACGGACCTGCCCCGGCTGTCCGTGGAGTGATGGGAGCCCCATGGCGGGTTGGGGGTTTTAGCCACGCCGTGCCGTTTGCTGCAGTTTGTCTTGGGAATCGGGCAGCTTTATTGGAATGTTAAAATTTACAGATAATATAAATAAATTTGGGAGTTCTCCGTGGCGTGGCCCCCTTTTCGTATTTTAATTGTTTTTTAGCAGTGTTTTAAAAGTATTTTAATAGTAGTGTTTTTTTAACTTCAAATAGCACGAATAATTTTGTTATCTATTTTGAAAACGTGGAAGTCCCATAGTTGGCAGTTTGGGGGAAACCGGAGTTCGTCGGGCCCCTTGAGGCGACGTGTAATCCCGTGGACGTACCTGTGGATCCGCGAGTGCTCCGATATCCTTGCAAATTTATGTTTAATCACCCAAATTTCCCCCTGTTCTCTTCCTGCAAAGTATTTTTAAAAATTCTAGTTCATTTAAATTGTTTTTCCTGTTTTAACTTTATGTGTGACCTTTCTGCTAAATACTCCGCTGGGAGCCGGTTTTCCGAATCACCCGTGCTAGGCCCTTTAAAAAACCCTCTCCCAGGGGACGTTACAATTGTGAAATATAAAAGTTTTACTTTTGAAATGTTGGGCATCTTTTTAAAAGATTGAAAAAGTACTTTTTTATAATATCGTGCAAAAAAACTTTTTCAAATCAATAATCGTGGGCAAAAAGTGATGCTATTAACGAAATCGTGTTTTAAAGTTACTTTTACGCACTAATGCGACAAAGTAAATAAGAGCATCTGATTGGAGTAAAATTCTTATTTAAGCGTGACATTTATTCGGCGGCTTTGTGATTGGTGTAAAATTCTTTATTTCAACGTGATTCTTATTTGGCGTCTATTTCCAATGCCAATCTAAGAAATACTTTTTGCACGTGATTTTAAAAATATCATCAATATAAATGATCCACTTCAAATCATTGGAACATGATAATAAAAATATTATAAACAATCAATAAATGCCAATTTAATAAATAATTTTTTTGCACGTTATTATAAAAAAGTAGTGTATGACAACACATTGAAAATAGCCTTTTTCAAACTCGTGAATTTATTTAACTCGCAATTTGTTCAACGCGTTTAAAAAAGCATTAATTTTCCACTTGTTGCATAAATAACTATTTTTTCACCGCTTTTGAGTGAAAAAATAGTTATTTATGCAAACTAGAGTGAAAAGAAAAGGCTTTTTAAACGAGTTTAATAAATAATTCACGAGTTTAAAAAAGGCTATTTTCAAAGTGTGTCGTACACTATTTTTTATAATAACGTTGCAAAAAAAGTATTAATAAATTGGCATTTATTGATTGGCTTATTGATTTTTGAAAATCACGTGCAAAAAGTATTTCTTAGATTGGCATTGGAAATAAGACGCCAAATAAAGAGTCACGTTCAAATAAAGAATTTTACACCAATCAGATGCTCGTTATTTCAACTTTGTCACACTAGTGCGTAAAAGTAACTTTGATACACGATTTCGTTAAAAGCATCATTTTGCCACAATTGTTGATTTGAAAACAAAGTTATTTTTTGCAATAATATAAAAAAGAACTTTTTTATAAATCCTGCAAAAAACTAACTTTTTCAAATCAATAATCGGGGCAAAAGGGATGTTTTTAAACAAAATCGTGTTTCAAAGTTATTTATAATTCGTGAAAAAATCGATTTTTTACATTAAAATTTCAAAAAATCAACGCGGTGAAAAAATTTTTGGGACTTTTTGAAACAGTAAAAAAAGTACTTTTCACCAAAAAGCAGTAAAAAAAAGTACTTTTTTCACTCTTTTCATAGATGCCAACATTTCAAGTATAATTTCTATGAACATTTATTTCTTGTGAAAAGTAACTTTTTTAAAATACGTGTAATTATTTAAGCCCCTCGTCCTCATCGTGAAATAAAAACAACTGGTTTAAAAAAGTATACTTTTCACACTTGTTGCATAAATAACTATTACGCACTAGTGCGACAAAGTAAATAAGAGCATCTGATTGGTGTAAAATTCTTTATTTGAGCGTGATATTTTATTCGGCCGCTTTGTGATTGGTGTAAAATTCTTTATTTTAACGAGATTCTTTATTTGGCTTCTTATTTCCAATGCCATCTAAGAAATACTTTTGGAGCTTTTCGCCGCTTTGTGATGGTGTAAATTCTTATTTTAACGAGATCTTTATTTGCTTCTTATTTCCAATGCATCTAAGAAATTTTTTTGGAATGATTTTGCATCTGGAAGTCTAATATCACATAACAATTTCTAATTCTAAATCCATATTTAACAGCAACAACGTTTTCGTTTTTTTCTTGAAAAGGGAATTTACTTTTTGCCTGGTTAATTTGCAATGCCAATTTAATAAATACTTTTTTTTGCTTGTTATTATAAAAAATAGTGTTTGACAACACGTAGAAAATAGCCTTTTTTAAACTCGTGAATTTATTTCACTCGCTCGTGAAATAATTTATTCAACTAGTTTAAAAAAAATCTTACTTTTCACACTAGTTGTATAAATAACTATTTTAATTGCGTGAAAAAAATACGATTTTTACACTATCATTTTAATATCAGACGCGTGCGTAAAGTTATACTTTTAGAAACAGTGATAAAAAATTACTTTTTTTAAAAAGTACTTTGTTTCACTCTTTTTCCCTAAGATTCCAACATTTCAAGTAAAATTTCATTTCATAATTCTTTAAAATCCAAAAAATTTATTGATTTTTTTAATAAAATTATGCGGGAGAATTTTTTATTTTATTTTTGAATCAGTATCCATTTTCAAATGTTTGATTTAAACTAAAAAATATGTTTGCCTTTTGTATTTCCCAGAGATTTAAATGCCGATCTTCTTTACGTAAAAAAATTGCAGGAATTTAAATTTTGAACCAAGAATTTGATTTATTCCCAATTAAAAAAAATAGTGTATGAAACACGTGTGAAAAGTAAATTTTTTAAAAAACACGTGTCATTATTTTCACTCGCTGTGAAATAAAATCCACTAGTTTCAAAAAGTGTTACTTTCACACTTGTTGCATAAAAAACTATTTTTTCCACTGTTTCAAAAAGTCTAATTTTTGGCACGCATCTGATATTAAAAAAATTATAGTGTAAAAAGGGATTTTTTTTTAAATTAAAAAATTTATTTGAACACAGTTAAAAAATTTGTAAGCATTTCGTTTATAAAAAATTTTCGAAGTTAAAAAAAAAAATAAATAATATATGAATGATGCAAGAGATAGTAGAAAAATATCTATTTACAAAACAATCGTTTTTTGATTTTATTTTATAAAAAAGGTTAGATGCAATAAACATGGACAATACCAGTTATCATGTCGTTATCAAGTTTTCGTTTTTTGATAGAAATAACGCAGATTAAATTGGTTTCTGTTTATATCTGTTTATAATGTCTTTGTGGAATTTTCTATGGCAAACATTAAAATTTATATTGGACACGTTTTTCCCCATTGTAGACATTTTCGAACGGGGTGTTAACACAATAACTGATAATATGTTTGATACATGTGTAGTTTTATGCAGATTCTTGAAAAAATCGTTAAGACCGCAAAACTTTAATTATTAAATGGGAATGTTTCTTATGATGTCACGCTCTTCAAAACTGCGATTTCATTGTGTGTTTTGTTTTCTTTCTTTACTACGTGAAACAAGCCCATTGGGACCCAAATCTATTAATCTTATTATTTATTCCGGGGATCGGGTCAAATTTTAATAAAAACAAAAGTTCTGAAAAGAACTAAAATATCCTGCTTACTTGCTACTTTAGTATTCAACGAAATAAAATATAAAAAAAAGAATTAGGTATGTAACAGTAACGGTCACCTAGAATTGCTGCCACAGAAGATCCATACACCTTAGAAAAAATTGCCAACCACAGCATTCTATTGTAGCTTAAGCTTTTTAAACCAAAAATTGGCTATTTTCATTAATTTTCTTGCCTAAATTAAATTAATGTCCTATGTATGCTAAATTTATGTGCTATTCGAGGGAATGATTATGTAAAATTGCTTGGGTTAAATCCTAGCATCTATTCTGGGCGATATTTGGCAAATTCGGAAAATGTCGCCAACGCACCCGTGGGGCAAAAGGGGTGAAAAACCTGGCCAAAATTCTGTAATTTCTCCAATGGGCTAAAAACATCATAATTAGGTATTTAGTATGTTTTTAGAAGTGTGCAGCTCTAATTTTAAATATTTAAAGTAATTTAAACTGAAATTATCACATTTGGTTCATTTATTTAAACCCCTAATAAAATAATATTTTTTATTTAAATAATTGCCTAAAATTAATAATATCCGTTTTCAAGGATAATAAGAACTAGTATTTAATTTAAAACTCAATGTACTATATTAATAAATCTAAAAATTAAAATCTTATGCAAAGAAATAAATAATTCATACCTTATCGTACGCACATTCGCATGTCATACCATTCTAATTCATCAGTAGAGAAAACACTATATGATTTCTAAAATATTGTTGAATTCTTTTGATCCACAAAAATAACACCTCTACGGAGACGTGGTAACAACTTTTACCATCCATCGTGGAGACTTTTACCATTACCGTGGAGACAACTTTTACCATCCATCATTGTAAATATAATTTTATGATTAATTTGTAGACTTAGGTTGTTTAATATTACTATTGTTAGAATGAGATTGTAATATTTGGTTTTCGGTGCACTCTACTATGTGTTTTGCAAATTCTGCTGATTCTTCTATAAACTGTATAAGTATTGGATGATAGAATCGAGGTGATGCTGGTCTAAGATTCTTCCAGATTATATTTTTTAGATCATTATCTTCGAAATACAGTTCAGTGGTACACTCGAAATAAGAAATCTATTCGAATCTGAAGAATTAGTGGATGAATTTCTGTTTATATTGGCTTTGACTTGAGCTGCCATCATATCCCTATTTTTAAATAAGTTTCAAACATTTTAACTGCTCATATTAATAATTGCTCAAATCATTCAATGTGCAGTCTATTATTCTTTGAACTGTAGGTCTAAAAGAGTTTGAACATTCACTTCGACCTTTAGTTTTTCGACTTCATAGGAGCTGATTTCAGGATAAAAACGGTTTTTCTTTGCTTTTTGTAGACTTTTGTACCAAGAAAATATACTTTTTGAGTGACTTTGATATTGTCATATTTGTGCCTGGTTATTGAGCCCAATTTACGGTTAATTGAGCCTCAATTAACAAAGACAAGGCTCCATCAAACTGAGATAGTTTCAGAAGTTTCCGCCCCATAGCAATTCTTTTCAGAAAAGATTTGCGGTATTCGAATGCTCTGAAAGGGGAACTATAAATATCGTATCTTTTATGAATTTAGAAGCATATATCTCACCAATAGCTCTCAAAGTTATTTGTGCTACAGAAGCTAAAGTTCCTGGAGTGTATTTTGTACTTAAATGTTCCGTTTTCTTGTTTTGGCCTTTTGCTACTTTCCAGGAAACCAGATGATGGCCGTCCTAAACCTTTGTTCGCAAAAAAAGGCACGAGAATTTTCTCATCTAACCCCACATCTTATTTTTAAAAACAAATTTGGCTTTACTCTATTAACCATTAAAAACTCTATATACGGCTGTCCATATCGTTTTAGAGGTTTTACAAAATGACTGTGCAGGTTTTTTTCGATTTCAAAGTAAGATTTTACGGTCATTTTGTCATTTTTAAGGTTCAAGTTCCAGTAACTGACTTTATTATTGAAGGGCGATTTTGGAGTAATCTTGAAAGCATTTTGTAGAATTTCCTCCTTTTATCTATATGCGAACTACTTGAAGACCAAAATTGGATTTTTTTTCGAGAATGTTGCAGAAAATTTACGAAACGTTATCCTTAATAGAGCGCAATATGCTTAACGCTGAGTTCGGCTGTAGTGCGTTAGTAGACTTATGTTAATGAAAAAACGTAAAGATCCAAATTCAGAACAATTTAATTTTGCCACTTTTAATTGATAAACAACTTTATAATGGATGTCAAATTAATAAAATATACAAAAGGATCTGAAAAAACCCTTATGAATTAACATTAAACTAGTCACAAAAAATTTAGTAAAATTTATTGAATATCTGCCAAATCAAATGCACCACATAAGCTTATTGTCAAAATATGACATTACGTTATCTTGAATAATTCATAATAGTCATTAAAAAGTATTAAACTGAGTGCTATTTCAATGTTTAGAAAACAAAACCTATAGTACTCATTATTTGCACATTTGACCATTGAAACTTTAAAGAAATTATGCCTTACATGTTTGAATTTTTAGCCAAAACGTGCGAAAACGTGCAGCAGGTGAGAACAGTTTGAAAACAACAATTTAAAAAGTTTCAAATGCTTTAGTAGTTTTTGCTTTAACAAGGCCGTAAACAATATAAAAAATTTATTTACTTTTTTAAATTTTTAACACAAAAAATATTATTAATTAAGAAGGTCGTTCTTTTTAAATTAAAAAAAATATATATTAAAACACTTCCAAAAAATCCAATAAAATTAATTGAGGTTATACTACCACCAGTAGTAGAATTCATCATATTTTTTTTAAGTTTTACAAACAAATAAATTTTTTGGACGCACACAAAGTAAGCAACCGTTTTTTAGAAATTTCGCGCTGGAAATGAACTCTCCCGATTTGGTCAACTTTGCACCCTCACAACTCTTCCCAGAAGCTATAAATCTGTCGGGCGAGTTGACATATGATACTTAAGATATTTCTAAACAACCCCACGTAGATGGAAACTTAAAAGAGGTTGATGGGCTTAAAAGAGGCTTTAGTTTTTTGGGGTTTTGGCCAGCTTTTAAGGGGTTTTGCCCCACTGTGCAACGCTTTAAATAACACGATATTCTTCTTATTACTTAATTTTATTTTTGAGAGGAAATATATTTATAAGAAGACAGGGATAAGTCAAACGGAATAAAACTCAGATTCAAAACTAAGGCTTTTAAGTTTCAAGCGTTTAAAGCAGTTTCACACAAGGGATACACTTTAAATGGACATTATCACTGATTTGGTACACCGCACGTTCAAATTGACCTGAGCTACCAGTGTTCGCACGTTTCAACGTACGAGGTTTAGTAAAGTGCGTATATGCAAGGCAAACCCACGCAAAACATACTACAAATAGAAAGCAACATGTTCCACCGCTTGTCCCAAATCCTGTGGACCGCAATAAAGAAAGACCGCCAGCAGGTGACGCTGCAAATTCTCACCAATAATCTAGTTAAACTATAAAAATAAGTAGAAATAACCTATCTAAAAACCTTTTGGGGGGGCCCCCCCGGGGGCCGAGAGGTGTTTTGCGACGAGATCCTGAACGAGAAGGTTTTTTGGTTCTGCCTTGTACTAGCCATACTATAGACGTATTCGTGGGTGGGGGGGGAAAAATCCTCAAAAATCAACGGGGGGGTGCCCTAGTACACTGCGATATACGGGGTCGTTGAATTTTGCGGAGTCGAAAATCCGACGGCGTAAGCCCAACGCTGCCACTCTCATTCCGTGGGTGCCCGCTTTAGGTGTCGGACATCGTCACTTGACCAGGGTTCTAAATTATCCCTATTTTTGGCTGGTTAAAGGCTCCTAAAATGAGGTGAAATAGGCAACCGGAAAATATTAATTAAAAATTACCTTGGGAATCTTTTTGGTAGGCAATGGGCTCCAAAAAAGCTTTAAAATTGGGACCAAAAAAAAAGTTAAAACTTAAAAAACCGCAGCCTTCTGATCTGCAATATATAGGCAGGGAGTATGGCCCCAACAGAAGAAGGGGATAACAAGGAGCTTAAAAAGAAAGCAAAGGCTGGGTTAACAGAGCGTTTTAGCTTGGAACGGTGGTTTCGGCCTAGTTGCAAGTGGTCAAAACCCCCAAAACTGTGATTCCCGGCCGTTACCTCACTTTTTGATGAAATTTTCCAAAGCTAAAAGGTTTTTGAGGTTTTTTTTTAGCATAACAAATTATTTTATTTTTCAATTTTACGGAATTTCGATACTAGCAAATTTATACCCTTCTTCCACGGAATAAAAAAATATCAAAAGATTCCAAATAGTTACCATATAACCTCTATAAGATCATAAACTTGTTATTGTTTCTCGTTATAAATTTAAATCCCGTTTCATTGCCTTAAAATTCTAAAATGAAAATACGCTATAAAATGCACTCATAAATGTCCACACAATTCCCTCATAAATAAATAAAAATCCTTTTAGCTCTTTGGCGCGTTTTTGGGGAAAAAATTTTGGCGAGAAAATAGTATAGTACCCCACACCCTTATAAGCTCTATACAATGACCTTCGAATTTGGCGAATTTTTTTTAATAATTTGGCGATTTTTGGCCGTATTGGCGAAAAAATAAAGACTTAAAACACTAATAGCTCTGTGCGAGGGCCCCTTTTTAACCATCATAGTTCAGTAATAGCTTAACTATATATTTTATTGCTTAAATATGCAAACATGCAGTCAACAGAAAAACAATGAAAAAATCATCAATAAACCCACAAAAATCCGGGAATGAAGATGGCGGAATTACGTCACTTGAAACATGTCAATTATTTTTCAAATAATGAATTTTTTTCTGAAAGAAATTTGGCAAAAATAAATAACATTTTGAATTTCAAATGTATTCATTAAAGTTTTTTAATTTTTTCAGCCGATGGCATCAGGAAAGAAAAAATTATCGGATTTAGCGAAAGTGGTGTTTTTTTTTTCAGAAAAATCGAATTTTTTTCTAAAAATGGAACAAATATGAAAAAACAAGCCTCAGTTGCACACGTTAGTATTAAAGGGAATTATCTTAAAAATTTGAATTTCTGAGGGCATATAAGTAGGTCTTTACGATCCAAACAAACCACAGACACACCCACACACACTCTTTCTTTTATTATTATAGATTAAAGTATTTTTATGACATTTTAACAAGTACTTTTCTCTATTAAACGTTAAAAAAACTATTAACTATACAAAATTTCACCGCTTTATAAGCTTCGTTATTTTTCATTCCTGTATTTTCACTTGTTTTTGTTGAATGTAACCCATTTCTTAAATCCTTACCAGAACGAATTCATAATCTTTGTTATTTTTTATTTTGTGCCACCTTAACATTTTCAAAAAACTTTCATCATTCGAAGTAGAAAACTGGTTTTTGCTTAATTCACAAGACAACATCTTTAGAATTTCAGGGGAAACCCTAAAAGGGTTTTTATGTTTCCCTTTGGAAACCCACAGAATTATTTAACATTTGACTTGATTTATATTTCTTGTAATATTTGGCACCCATTATGTTTTTTAAACTTTGTTTTTAAAACTTCGTTGTTGTTCCTTTCCCAATTCTCTGGCATGCCTTACACAATTCCACTTGGCATGGTTGTATAGTAAAAGTCATCGGTGTAAACGGATTTGAAGTCAAGACTTGTATCAGCGTTTCCCTTGGGATCATGATACATTCTTTTAACATATTTCATTGTTTTTATCTTTGTCAGCGTCATTATTGATTCTTCGCTTTCCCTAGGGACGCCGCATTGTTATAGAGAATGTCATTAATTAGAGTGCTGCGCTGGTAAGAAATTCCCATATTCCTTTTGCATTTGCTCGTTGAATATAGTCTTGAAGGTAAATTGTAATTTAGTATGGACATCTTTTTACTATCTTGTTGTCGATATTGTCGCGCATGCCTGTTTTCTTGTTCTGTATAAATGTTTGAAAACAGTTTTTATGGTTTTCTGCAGTTTTTTCTCCCATTTCTTGTTTCAAGGCGTTCCTGTTGATAAAATGTGAGAACAAACGTTTAAACTTTTTATTTCTTAGGTAATAAGGTTTTTTAAAAAATATAAATAAAATATATATACATTTACAACAAAAGCATTTTGAGGGAGGAGATTTTTGCCAATTTTTAACCACTTGACGTCAAAATTGCAAATTGCAATTATCAATAGCAGCCGTAAAAAAAAATACATATAAATTTTTGGTAGTAGACTACGTATAAATTTTTTGTTTGGCAAATTATCAAAATTTAAATAAGTTCTATTTGTATCTGAGCATGAAAAGTGAAACTCATCTCCGTTCATCCTAAGGTACTATATGCATTTTTGTATAAGTTGTACTACGAATATCGATCCAGTATAAAACAGAAATTCATTACATAGCTAAGACCTGAAAAAAAACTACCAAAAAGAGTTCATCGGACTTTCGAGAATCATTAAACTGCAGACGTGCATTTTCTTCTGCAAATTGCGCATTTTTAATGCCTGGCCAACAACAAGGTACGTTGACGTGCTACCCATTTCAGGAATCTTCATATTTTGGGCCTTTGGACCGTATATCACCGTGTGTAAAAAAATTTTCGTCACTTTCGAGGGACCCGGTTTTTGACAACAAACTTTTTTTTGGAGGTATTGGTAGGGGGATAGATTTTTTTTGTATTAAATTTTTTTTTATTATTTTTTTCACTAATTGAATGTTATACTGAGTTACAAGGCAAAAATTGCTTTTTTCCAATCTTCTTTGTAAATTGAACTGGTCCAAAAATTTTTTTTTATTACCATTAGTTACGTATCCGTTACCCCCACATGGGGTTTACAAAATATGCAAAGGATTTCTTTTAGATAAAAACCTTAATTTCTTTGTAAACCTTTTTTTAAAGCTTGTTTATTTATTTTTAGAGCGGGACACATTAAAAATTTTTAATATTTTTTTATGAGAAATTTGGAATTTCCACCCACGCATACTTTTACAAAAAATTTCCCCCTTTTTTAAAAAATTTCTTTGGGGATTACCTGGGCAAAGCTGCTGTATGGATTATTATTTTTTAAAAAAAAACCACCAGCTTTTTTTTAAAACAGTATCTATTTTTAAAAAATACATTATAAAAATGTGTAATGATTTTTTTTAATGTTATTTTACCCGTTTTTTATTTTATCCTTGTCTTTGACCCAATCATAGCTTTCCTTCTTCTTTACTTTAAAAACATGCTTTCGATTTCCCAAAATGTAAAAAAAAAAACTTAAATTTTTCCTAAAAAAATTCAAACTAGTGTTTAGCTAACTATAGTACCTGTTTTAAAAAAAAAAAAAAGTTTCGGAAAAAATTACTGATTTTTAAGGAACTTTCCCGTATTGGCTTAAAACGGGTTTTTTTCCCCTGA
>JAFNEN010006068.1:0-5000 GCA_019343175.1 Oedothorax gibbosus
CATAAGTTGTCAAAACAAACCAACGAAAATTTCAAAAATATGTCAGAGTCCGAACGAATTTCAGAGTCCCGACTTTTTTCTAAGTCCGAACGAGTTTCAAAGTACAAAGTACGGCAAACGGACCACCTCTCGTCACCCGTTCGGCTAAAACAGGTTGTAGGTCAGAGGTTTTTTTTTTTCCTCCCGTAGTGGGGGAAACGCGCCGACGAGAAAGCGGAGGGGGAACGTCGGAACTGGTTTTGGGTTGGTAGTAGTTGCTGTTCTGCGCCTTATATATGGGGCACAGTGTCTGTGCTCCTAGGGTTCAGCTGGTGGATCACAGTGTCTGCTAGTCTGGCCTGCTTCCCTCACGTCTCAGCTTCTCTGCGAGTGGTCCGGCCCCCGTGCCGTGCCGCTCCATCGCGGAAATTATTTCTGTGGGAATATGGTGCATATTGTGATCGTAGCATCGGGCTGCGGGTGGGTGTGAGTTGAATGCCGTGCGCGTGGCCAACTCTACTCGCTTGTCGTCCTTTTCTACCCTTGTTGTTTCCTCGCCCCGCTGCAATATGCAGCGCGGGACGTGGTGAGTCGAGAACCGTCTGCCGAGAGTGCGACGTTTCGTATTTTATTTTATGGCAATATTTCTGGGGCAATATCAAATACAGGGCCCTTTGATGGTGGGGGTCCCTCGATGGTGGAAAGGCTTTTTCCTGAAACGGAGAAACATGAGAGAGTTCGAGAGAATACCTGGTTGATCCTGCCAGTAATCATATGCTTGTCTCAAAGATTAAGCCATGCATGTCTAAGTACAGGCCGTATTATGGCGAAACCGCGAATGGCTCATTAAATCAGTTATGGTTCCTTGGATCGTACTTAGTTACTTGGATAACTGTGGCAATTCTAGAGCTAATACATGCAGCAGAGCTCCGACCTTCGGGAACGAGCGCTTTTATTAGACCAAAATCAATCGGGCCTTGTGTCCGTTGAACGTGGTGACTCTGTATAACTTTGGGCTGATCGCACGGGCTCGTCCCGGCGACGTATCCTTCAAGTGTCTGCCTTATCAACTGTCGATGGTAGGTTATGCGCCTACCATGGTCGTAACGGGTGACGGGGAATCAGGGTTCGATTCCGGAGAGGGAGCCTGAGAAACGGCTACCACATCCAAGGAAGGCAGCAGGCGCGCAAATTACCCACTCCCGGAACGGGGAGGTAGTGACGAAAAATAACGATACGGGACTCTTTTGAGACCCCGTAATTGGAATGAGTACACTCTAAATCCTTTAGCGATTATCAATTGGAGGGCAAGCCAAGTGCCAGCAGCCGCGGTAACACTTGCTCCAATAGCGTATATTAAAGTTGTTGCGGTTAAAAAGCTCGTAGTTGGATCTCAGTTCTAGTCGGGCGGTCCGCCTAACGGCGGTAACTGCCCGTTCTGAACAAGCCAGCCGGTTTCCCTTGATGATCTTCACCGGTTGTCTCGGTTGACCGGCAAGTTTACTTTGAATAAATTAGAGTGCTCAAAGCAGGCGTGACGCCTGAACAATGGTGCATGGAATAATGGAATAGGACCTCGGTTCTATTTTGTTGGTTTTCGGAACACGAGGTAATGATTAAGAGGAACAGACGGGGGCATTCGTATTGCGACGCTAGAGGTGAAATTCTTGGACCGTCGCAAGACGAACTACTGCGAAAGCATTTGCCAAGAATGTTTCCATTAATCAAGAACGAAAGTTAGAGGATCGAAGGCGATCAGATACCGCCCTAGTTCTAACCATAAACGATGCCAGCCAGCGATCCGGCTGTGTTCCTCAAATGACACGCCGGGCAGCTTCCGGGAAACCAAAGCTTTTGGGTTCCGGGGGAAGTATGGTTGCAAAGCTGAAACTTAAAGGAATTGACGGAGGGTCACCACCAGTAATGGGGCTTGCGGTTCAATTTGACTCAACGCAGCAAACCCTACCAGGCCAGGACACGGCGAGGATTGACAGATTAAGAGCTCTTTCTTGATTTCGTGGGTAGTGGTGCATGGCCGCTCTTGGTTCGTGTAGTGATTTGTCTGGTTTATTCTGATAACGGACGAGGCTCTAGCCTACTAAATAGACGCTCGGATCATTCCTAGTCCGGCGTTTCTTCTTAGAGGGACTGGCGGCGTTTAGCCGCACGAGGCAGAGCAATAGCAGGTCTGTAATGCCCTTAGATGTCCTGGGCCACACGCGTGCCACATTGAAGGAATCATCGTGTGCTTTCCCTTTCCGACAGGAATGGGTAACCCGTTGAACCTCTTTCGTGCTGGGGATTGGCGATTGCAATTATCCGCCATGAACGAGGAATTTCTAGTAAGCGTGAGTCATCATCTCGCGTTGATTAGGTCCCTGGCCCTTGTCCACACCGCCCGTCGCTATTACCGATTGAATATTTTAGTGAGGACTTCGGATTGGCTGTCGATTTGGCTTTCGGGTCGAGCCGACGTGCCGAAAAGATGCCCGAACTTGATTATTTAGAGGAAATAAAAGTCGTAACAAGGTACCCGTCGGTGAACCAGCGGGTGGATCATTATCGAACCTTTCGTCGCGAGCGAGAGAAGTAGGTGAATCTCCTCGGTCTTCCGTCTGCCCGGATGGGGCCGAGAAACCGGTGCCGGTAGTCGGGCATAGTAGGGTGCCCGGCGAAAGTGCCACTTTGAACGGATATAAGACGCCGAACCTATGGTGTACCTGATTCCCGGCCGCGAGACGGCAAGAGGGAGGTCCCTCGTCCCTCGAGGACGCGGGGGCTAGGTTTGAAGAGACGCGCCCGCTCTGGCGCGCCGCACTTTCGGTGTCGGCCCCTGACGTTGACGTCCGCGACTTCGGATGATGGGGTTTTTGAACGCGCTGCGATGCCTCGAGTGGGTGTTCTGCGTCGAGTTGCCGTGCACGTGGCTAACTCCGCAACCCGCTCGGCGTCCTATTCCCTGGAAGGGAGGTAGTAGTCGATGTCCTTCTCGCTGACAAGGGAGTGCCCGGCCTAAGCCGGATTGCACGCACCATGGAGTCTTGAAGGTTCGTCGGTGGCCGCTTCCCCTACGGGGAGTAGTTGTTCCTGAACATTTTCTTTGAACGCAATACGATGAACGCCCTGGTGACGGGGCGGGAATCAAAACTCTGACAACTCTAAGCAGTGGATCACTCGGCTCACGGGTCGATGAAGAACGCAGCCAGCTGCGAGACTTGGTGTGAATTGCAGAACACATTGAGCATTAACTTTTTGAACGCGCATTGCGGCCTCGGGTTCTGCCCGGGGCCTCGCCTGTCTGAGGGTCGGATAAGACTTACCGAGGAAGGTTCTCCTTCCCATTGACCGCTCCGACTTCACAGTCGCCGGTTTAAAATCTCACGAGTGTTCTACGTCCTGTCGAAGAAGCGTTGCCGCGGTGCATGTCTGTCTGGGCGGAGGGAACGGATATTTCTCTCCCCGTGGGATGGATCTGCGTGCAATGCAAAGAACGACGATTGACGAGACGCTCGCCAGTTTAACGGAGTATTTAAGGTGCCTCGAGAGGGTGTGCGTTTGAGTTGCCGTGTGCGTGGCAACTCCGCTGCTCGCTCGTGCCGACAGGGTGCCTCGAGAGGGTTGCGTCGAGTTGCCGTGTGCGTGGCAACTCCGCTGCTCGCTCGGTGCCGAAAGGTGCTCGAAGAGGGTTTGCGTCGAGTTGCCGTGTGCGTGGCAACTCCGCTGCTCGCTCGGTGCCGAAAAGGTGCCTCGAAGAGGGTTTGCGTCGAGTTGCCGTGTGCGTGGCAACTCCGCTGCTCGCTCGGTGCCGAAAAGGTGCCTCGAAGAGGGTTTGCGTCGAGTTGCCGTGTGCGTGGCAACTCCGCTGCTCGCTCGGTGCCGCTTGGATGTGATGCGGAGACTTTCGGTGTGGGTGTTCAAGAGTGACCGTGCGCGTGGTCACTCCGCCTCCCTTTTGTCGCCGCGTCCGACTCCGCGTGGAAGTGGGTCCGCGTTACTGAATTACTCCTGCCACGTGCAGTATACCCTATGTCGACCTCAGATCAGACGAGATAACCCGCTGAATTTAAGCATATAAATAAGCGGAGGAAAAGAAACCAACAGGGATTCCCTTAGTAACGGCGAGTGAACCGGGAGAAGCCCAGCGCCGAATCCCCCGCTCGCAAGGGCGTGGGGAAATGTGGCGTTTAGGAGTGAGCGTGCCGGAGACGGACTCTGCAGCAAGTCCCCTTGACCGGGGCTGTTGCCCAAAGTGGGTGCGAGGCCCATAGCTGCTAGGTTCTATCCGGATGCGATCTCCTTGGAGTCGGGTTGCTTGGAAGTGCAACCTTAATCGGGTGGTAAACTCCACCTAAGGCTAAATACTTCCGTGAGACCGATAGCAAACAAGTACCGTGAGGGAAAGTTGCAAAGAACTTTGAAGAGAGAGTTCAAGAGTACGTGAAACTGCTTAGAGGTAAACGGGTGGGCCCTCGAAATCCTGTGGTGGGATCATTCAGTCGGGGGGTCGCGTCGCAGGCTGGGCATGCATTATGGTACCCGTGAGGGGGCCGGCTCGGCTAGCGTTGCGTGGCAAACCGACGCATTTGTTTCCCATCCGAAGGACGCCGCAACCGGTTGGTGGACGGTCTTAAGAGCGAGAAACGGCAGGTGGCCGGAGGCGTGCATTTGTGTGTCGCCGGTTGTTAGCCATCTTGCAGGACGGCCCGTCCGCCGACCGTGGCAATAAAGAGGCCCGGCTGGGCTTCGTCGTCTCCTCCTTGCGTAACGAGCTATACTAGCATTCGCAGGAGTTCGTTGAGAGGTGCGTTCGCACGAAGCGAGTTCGTGGCAAGCATCGCTCCGTCTCCGTTGGTGATGCGAGGCTCGTGGGAGTGATTGACGGTTTGCGGCGAGTAGATCGGTCACCCACCCGACCCGTCTTGAAACACGGACCAAGGAGTCTAACATGTGCGCGAGTCAATGGGTCTTGAATAAGCCCGGCGGCGAAATGAAAGTACAGGCCGGCGGAGGTCGGCCGCATT